>SSNS01000761.1:3287-15148 GCA_006937985.1 Aphyosemion australe | reverse complement strand
CTAACATCAGAATTTAACCATAAGCCCTATCAAATAGAAAAGTTTTGAGCCTAGTCTTAAAAGTAGACAAGGTGTCTGCCTCACGCACTAACGCTGGGAGCTGGTTCCACAGTAGAGGAGCCTGATAGCTAAAAGATCTGCCTCCCATCCTACTTTTAGATATTCTAGGAACCACCAGTAAACCTGCAGTCTGAGAGCGAAGTGCTCTGTTAGGAACATATGGAACAATCAGATCACTGATGTATGATGGAGCTTGATTATTAAGAGCTTTATATGTGAGAAGGAGGATCTTAAAATCTATTCTAAATTTAACAGGCAGCCAATGTAGGGAAGCTAAAACAGGAGAGATGTGGTCTCTCTTTTTAATTCTCATCAGAACTCTAGCTGCAGCATTTTGGACCAGCTGAAGACTTTTGACTACATTCTGTGGACCTCCTGATAGTAATGAATTGCAGTAATCCAACCTTGAGGTAATAAATGCATGAACCAGTTTTTCAGCATCACTCCTGGAAAGGATGCTTCTAATCTTAGCAATATTCCGAAGGTGGAAAAAGGAAATCCTACAAACCTGTTTAACATGGGATTTGAATGACATGTCCTGGTCAAAGATTACACCGAGGTTCTTTACTTTGTTCTCGGAGGCTAATTTAATACCGTTTAGATCAGGTGACTGACTAAGCAGTTTCCTTTTCTGAGGTTCTGGACCAAAGATGATAACTTCAGTCTTGTCTGGATTTAGCAGCAGAAAGTTTAGAGTCATCCAGATTTTTATGTCCTTAAGACAAGCCTGTAGTCTACCTAACTGATTAGGTTCATCAGGGTTTATGGATAAATATAACTGAGTATCATCAGCATAACAGTGGAAGTTTATCCCATGTTGTCTAATGATTTTACCAATTGGAAGCATATATATAGTGAAAAGAATTGGTCCAAGTACTGAACCCTGTGGTACTCCACAAGTAACTCTAGAGAATGAAGAAGATTTCTCATGTACATGAACAAACTGAAATCTGTCAGATAAATAAGATTTAAACCAGCCTAGCGCTGTTCCTATTAAAATGAGATTGTCAATAAACCACAGCCTGCTTAGTCTTTCCAGCACTTTCTGTATTAGTTGATATAATTACTCATTCACTTCCACCACCGTATGGCAGCAGCAACAAAAACTGTTTACATGACTCGTGGAAATGTAAAATGATAAACTAAGAAAACAACATGCAACAAATATGTAGAGTATGACGTTAGACTACAAATGTGCTGCTTTTGTTCTGTAGATGGGGTGTTCTGTAAAGTTTGTCGTTACCAGGAAGTTCTGGACCACCTGGACCTGACGCCACATAACAGTGTGTATACAATGACCCGGCCCGTTCTGGACTACACACACAAAACTGTGGTGAAGCTGGACATCTTGCTTTATGCCATCCTTGGAGTAGTATGCTTTGTTTGAAATCTTTATAATCTCCAGATAAAAGATGTCAGGATGTCTGATATTTTTTGTTTTTGTTCTCAGGTGGAAAAAACTCAAACGTTTATTCCTTTCATCTGGGCGTCGATGGTAGGGAGACAGAGACAGTCTTATCAATATCTGAAAAATGAATATGTGCATCTTTAAAATGTTCGTCTAAACTTTATTTGTTTCAAACATTTAATTCTGTTAATCTACCTTTATTCCTCTGCAGCAGTGGAACAATGAACTCATCTCCTGGGACCCGGCTCAGTTTTGTGGAATCACTCAGATGTCAGTTCCTGAAAACACACTCTGGAAACCCGACCTCTTCATCTATGAGATGTGAGTCTGTCAAACACACAACATGAAGTCTATTTCACCACAGAATCTAAAATAAATGAATACAAATAACAACATATGAATATCACTGGTTGACATGTCATATGTGGCATTTACTTATGAAAGACCACAAAAAGATTATTAATCAATAACCATAAATCATTCCTTACTTAGTCTAAGTTGGACCCCAGTTTTCCAAATGAACACCATGCTTTATAACAATAACCTGAAATTAGCAGCTGATAAAATCAGTAACAGATTTCTATATAATCTATATAATCTGCTTTTTGGAGCCAAATGAGTTGCACATTTTGGGTAATGGCTGCAGGCTTAATGTACTGCATTTTTTGCAGTAGGAGGCTGCTTCTAAAGAGTATCAACACATAAAAAACTCCAGGTTTCCTAATAACAGTAACTGGAATCTCAAAATAATTTTCTTTTTCTCTTATGTTACATCCATTTTCCAAAAAAGATACACTGACAAGAAAGTCTTTTTCTCATCTAACTTTAGACTTCAGCTTAGGTCCCATTTTGTTTGTTGTTTAAAGTTGTCGTAGAATGCAATTAATCAACAATCTAAAACAGAGCTTTGAGCCTCCAAAAAGCATAAGAAAATTTTTTATGGCTTTCATCTGTCCCAGGAGCCCTGATACAGGCCATTCTAAACCCCCTTACTCAGACCTTCAGTGAAAAGAGCTGTTGACCCCTCCCACTCAGCCAGGACTTGCTGATTGGTTGGTTTCCCCAGAAGGCCTCAGACACATGCAGATTTGAGGAGGTGTGGCTCCCCCTTATGACGTGTTAAGGAAGGCTTTCTCAGAACAGAAGGTTTTCTCTCGCCTTTTTCAGCTTTCTAATTTACATAAGAAGTAGGTCAAACACGGTTTTGACTTTTTGGCATGCTGCTTTTGACCACCCAAGCTGTCTTATTCAAGAACAACAAGGAAAATGTTGGTTTACATTCTAGGCCCCCTTTAATAAAGAAACAAACACAAACAACAGCAGGAATTGTTAAATGGTTGCTCCTTTGAAGCCTTTGTTAGCGTGAAGAAATCGATTTTTGGCAAAGTTTCAGATCATAACGTTTTTCCTTCTGGGTTATGGAAACTAAAACAGGGCAACAGAAAAATTGCTAATTTTTCTATTGAGTTCCGTACTGTCGACGCTGGCAATGAGCAATCTGATTACATTTAAGTTTTCTGGACCATAATCTATCTCTGTGTGATGGGAAAAGTTCTACTCAAAAGCTTAAAGAAACAAAAACAGATATACCAACGTATCCTCAGCTCAAGTGCAAAACAAACAAAAAAAAACAAAACAAGAGTGGGCTACTTCCTGTAATAACAAATAGATTTCGGAATGTTGAGTAGCTCAAATCATTGCAAATCTAAATTGCAACTAAGTGCATGAATTACAGGGCTAATGTGGCCACAGAGTGGGACGCTTAAGCATGCAAGACATTTTAATAAAGTTAGTCGGTAAACCTCTTTCCACTTTATGAAGTTTTATTGTATTTTCATTCACATTAGGCCAGAAGTGTTGAAAGACCATGAGTACCAATAACTTCTCATACCGCAGCCGACCCGTGATGTGACCAGGAAAGATCCATGGAAAAGGTCTCAAGGACATTTGTTTTGTGTAAATCTCAGAATATGGCAGACCACCAGATAGCTCTACTCACACCCAGAAGACAGGATGTGACATGTGTGGGAGGAGGCGTTATCTGTGTTCTTTTTGTGTGCTGTGATCAGACCTACCTTGTGTCGTCACTGCGTTCCTCCACATTGGTAACCCTGTGAATGGACATGTCTGCAAACGAAGAGTTAGCTGCTGGTTGCCACCGGCCCTGCAGTTGTCTTCTGCCGTTGCTGTTAAGCTCCTGGGCCCTCATTTATCAACCGTACTTACGAACAGATCTGTGCGTATATCGTGCGTATGAACAAATTTACGCATTGTGTGGTATTCATCATTTTGTACTTGTGCGTGAAAATGTTCCTAAATATGAGAAAACTTCAGACCATGCGTAGGAACAGCATCTAGCGGTAGAACAGTGGAACCGCAACACTAAAGGTCTCATTCATCCACGCGTGTTCCTCATCCACTAATTATTCTACCCAATAAATATGTATTTTGGTGGAAAAAACAGCTTTGTCGCATGAATGATGCTAAAACCTATAAAAGACACGTGACAGACAGGTGTCTGACATTGTAGCATGGCTGATCTTGTGTTATTGGAGGATTTGACAGAGACTAACACATCTAAAACGTGCTGGATAGCGGCTCTCCAGGACCAGGGTTCCCTACCCCTGACTAAGTGAATAAAGGATGTGATCAGACCTACCTCATGTCGTCACTGCGTTCCTCCACAAGAGTACCTTTTAGAGTTGAGCTGAGTGCAAATGACCATTTATGACGTGAACATTTTAGATATTTTTCAATTCAATTCAATTTCAATTCAGTTTATTTATATAGCGCCAAATCACGACAAGAGTCGTCTCAAGGCACTTCACAAAGTAAACATTTCAATACAGTTCAGTTCATTAAGCCAATCAGTAAAAAAGTTTCCTATATAAGGAACCCAGCAGATTGCATCAAGACACTGACTAGTGTCATTGTGTTGGTACAATCCTCATACTAAGCAAGCATTTAGCGACAGTGGGAAGGAAAACTCCCTTTTAACAGGAAGAAACCTCCAGAGGATCCTGGCTCAGTATGAGCAGCCATCCGCTACGGCTCACTGGGGATTGAGAAGACAGAGCATATATTTTTCTATAAGTGATTTAATTAATCCATATTTGCTGATTCTGTTTGATTTCTGCTTGGTGAGCAGATCGAAGAGTTTACTGTTCTCACCCTTATTTAAGTAAACAACTATTTTATGGTCATAAAAATGAGCAAAAACACTTAACTTGAAGCTCTGACAGTGTGAAACAGTGCAGCGTGTGAATCCTCTACAAACACACTATGAAATGTGGCAGCTCCTCCATGACACAAAAGAAAAAAAAATGTGTGTGTGTATATAAATGTGTCAGTTTTGATTATTTGTGTGTGTCTACATACAATCTTAATTTTTATACACATTTTAACCAGCTGTCTCTCATTAAACAGTGAATTTCCTCCAACACTATCACTAATATCATTCCTTGGGCTCTGAAAAAAGTGCCCCTGAACTGCAGAGAATTTGCTAATCCCATTTAGTTGCTAGGGAGAACTGGACAATTTTTGGCCAATCAGCATCACTGAAATTAAAGAGGAAGTCAACCCCAAATCACCTTTTTTAGCTGATAAACTGTCTAAATGAGTATTTAACAGTGCTGTAAACATGTGTAGTCATTATTTTGGCATTTTATTGCAATATTACAAATATTCAGCCTAAAACTGCTAGTATTCCAGCCTATTCAGGTTAAAAGTCTGCACTACATTTGGATTTGAATCAGCCATTGCTATTGACTGATGAGCTGATACAAAATGAAACCGCTCAGAGTCACTCTCCTCCTCCAAAAACCTTACTTTATTTCCTTTCTGACCTCTGGTGAAAGAGATGGAGAGAAATTCTCCAGACTAGGAGTGTGTATGTGTTTAATAGTAGTTCGTATCTCTATCGGACAATCTCCGATGAGGTGCTGTCAGTCACTGATGCAGCACCTCCCACTCTGTCTGCCAGCCAACACCTCCTTTTGGTGCATGTTTCCAGCAACAGGAAGTGTGAGTGGTGTAGGACACTGGTAGGACATGGGTAGCTATCACGCTAGAAGGTACTGGTAATCCCCCCCCCCCCCCCCCCCCCCCCCCTCTCTCTCACACACACACACACACTCCATCGTTCACACACACTCATGCCTGTAGCTGTTGCAGTAAAATGTGTTCGGATTGTACGCAGTTATGGTGTTAAAATAGGATATCTAATTCAAATTATATATGTAATGTTAGTGTCACCTACTGGGGGAAATGAGTATTGCACTTTAATAGTGCTCATGCTCTGAACTGATGATTTATTCAGACACACAACAGAGTGAAAGAGAAAATGGGCGGTAATGGTCAGAATTTCATAAAAATAATAATAATGATAATAATAAGTGTGTGTGTGTGTGTGTGTGTGTGTGTGTGTGTTGTTCCAGGATAGAGAAGGATGATTCCCCTCAGAATCCGTACATTGTGATGTCCTATGATGGGACGGTATCTACTGAAGAGGAGATGAGAGTGGTAAGCACCTGTAAGATGGATGTCTACAAGTTCCCCTTTGACACACAGGAATGCACCTTGTCCATTGGTTCTGCGATACATTGCTGTGAGTTTTAATCAGTGTTGCAAGTAGCATGTTTCTGTTCATAGTGTCTTGCAGCCTTATTTCTCTCTTCGTTTCCCACAGTGAAAGAAATGCGAATATTACCTTTTTCAAACGCCTCTCGGGCCACTCAGTTTTCTCGAGAGATGATGAAGACTCAGGGCGAGTGGGAGTTCCAGCAGTTGTCCATCAGCAGCTCCAATCTCAGCTATAATGATAAAAATTGGGAGCTACTCAAATACACGGTATGGAAATATAAAAGAAACCAAAGACAAAAACACAACTAAGCAGAAAACTTGGCATTCCTCAAAAGAAATAAACACAGTATCTGCCTTTCATGGCAGACTTTACAACTAAGAGCCCCTCATGTTAAAAAATGATAGAGTTAATTGCTATTTTTATCTAATCATAAAAATAATCTGCAGTGTCAAACAATATCACTAGTAGTGTGATCTGTAAGCACTCTGTGTGTTGTGAACAAATCACTTTTATCTCATTAAAGGTCAATCACTATCTGTAGAACTGACAGAGCTATAGATGTTTTTGTATTTACTACTGGTATTTATTAGTGGCACCCATCTTGAATCAGTCTGACTCCAAAGGTTCAATTCAATTCAATTTATTCATATAGCGCCAATCCAGAACAAGAGTCGTCTCAAGGCACTTTACAAAGTAAACATTCCAGTTGAATCTGTTTTACCAGATCACCATAAAGAGGAGATCCCTCCTCTACGTCATAAACTTGCTGATGCCTGTCCTGTTTTTCCTGACTCTGGACATCGCCTCCTTTTTCATCTCCGACAATCGAGGCGAGAAGCTGAGCTTCAAAGTCACAGTGATGCTGGCCATCTCTGTCCTGCTGCTCATCCTGAATGAAATTCTGCCCTCCACGTCCAACAAGACTCCACTCATTGGTATAGTCTCATCCCGAACACAACAGTTAACTTGAGATCAAATAAAAACATTGCTTACAGTAGCTTTCCTCCTTTCAGCAACCTACTGCATTGTGATTTTTGGTCTGATGCTGCTCAGTTTGTTGGAGACAATCTTGGTCACATATCTGATGGACAAAGACTCAGAGGTCAAGCTCCATCGGCAGGACGACTTAAAGGACAAACAGATGAATGTTAAAACTGAGCTCTGCCACATGGGTAAGAATGACATCACAGTAGATGCTTTGACCAACATTTCTCACATTTTTACTTTCATACTTAGTCTTTTTGTGATTCCTTTGGTTAGTTTGGGATTTGACCAGAAATAAACAAGACTGACTTTTTCTTTTTTAAAGCTTTGGACATTTAATGGTTGACAAAATAGTTGATTTACTTATTTATTTTTGTTGAATCAAATAGAGGAAATAAGCAGATGAATGATACGAGGAAAGTTAAAGTCCCAAGTCATCATCACACACTGGTGAAATTACATCTCCGCATTTGACCCATCCCCATGGTGGGGAGCGGTGAGCTGCAGCTGTGGCTGCGCTCGGGAACGATTTGGTGGTTTAACCCCCCAATCCAACCCCTTAGTGCTGAGTGTCAAGCGAGGAGGCATTGGGTCCCATTTTTTCAAGGTCTTTGGTATGACCTGACCGGGATTCGAACCCCGAACTCCCAGTCCCGGGGTGGACACTCCACCAGAGCTGAAAGATGTTTGTTCCAATAATGTCTAACTTTAACTAAAAGATACAAAAAAACAAGTCAGTGTCAAAATGCTGACTCAAATGTGAAGTCTAAAGATGATTCCTACATTAGGTTTACACAGTCTGAGCACCAAATGTTTGCAAATGTTTAATCTGCATGTTAATTAAATTATCTGCATGGTTACTCATGCAACAAATCTCCTTCAGATGATGGAAAGCAGACTTGCTGCTCCTGCATCTGCAGAATGTCTCAAAATGAGAAACGACAAGAGCTGCTGCCTGTTGCTGAAGAGGTAGAATGTTTTGTGCACATTTACATTTTCTCTTAGTGTTTCTGAAAAGATGAATCACAACTTTATTTCAACTTTGTAAACATAATGATTCTTGTTTCAATTAGCATCACACACATAATTTTAACTTGAACGCACCTTCCATGATGGATCTGTGACAACATCTCGATGCTTTCAACCATAAACAAACGTAATAAGACTGTGTGTCACTCAGTAGCTTTAAATGTTGTTTTAATTGCTGTCAGTTCCTCTAATAAGCTAAAAGTCTGTTGCATTTCTCTCTGCTCAGTCTGACATAAATATGGATGCAGTATGTACAGCAGCTGCTGCTGACAGAGCTTAAACTCTCAGGCTATATATATACAAGCTGTAGCTTGAAAACCAAGAACTTCCTGGACACTTTGCATTTATTAGGATTAATTCCTTCACCTCCATGTGAGAAGAGAAAACTTTCTGCAGATGAGCTTAATTCCTGCACAAATCAGAGAATGTCTCTGCTTAGTGAAAGAATACATTAGCAAGTGCAGTTTACATATGTGTGCCTTTAATAACAAAGTATGACAGGTAATCCATCAGTTTGCACAGATCATTCGTTCACAACAACATTATAATAACTGTGTCTGTTTAGAGATAGTCACACACTGATAACCCACATACTCTGCAGATTGTTGTCCATTGCATTATAATAATTGTGTCTGTGTGAAGCAGAAAAGAGCCTATGAAGAGTGGGTCAAGCGTAATCCAACAGAATCTGTGTTGTTTCACAGGTGATCAGCAGCAGCCAGTCAGGAGAGGCTCATGTGCTGCTGTTGATCCTGGATGAGCTGAAGAAGCTGCAGGAAACAGTTTACCTGCATGTGGGCTGCAGAGAAGAAAATATGAAGTTCGTGCAGTGGGCAAAGAGAATCAACAGAGCTTTCTTCTTTTTCTACGTCGTCACCATTTTCCTGTTTTTGTCCTTCATCTTCATGGAATGGAATGCTTAGGAACGTTAGATTGGTTTCACTTAAAATAATGCAGCTTCTGTTTAATGCCATGGACATACAGTGGGTTTGGAAAATAATCACCTCATTTGAAAAACAATTTTGTTTCCTTTACATCCTTAAATGAAAATACAAACTAAATATCTATAACCAGCTTCACTTATCCAATGCAACCTATAACATACACCTGATAAATATCACAATTACAGTTCAAAGGATTTTTCAAAAATAAAAAACAATACTGAGATTAATAAAGGATATCCATCTTCTGCCAGATGAAACTCGAAAAATTAGAATATGATGAGGTGTTAATTTCGTTGATGAAATATTTTAGTTTTTTTTCTCGTGACAAATTTCATTTTGCGAACAAAAACAAAACAAAAACTTAAATTTGTACTTCTATAAAGACTAAATTATGACAAATATTGATCGACGTTTACGTTGATGATTAAAAGACGACAACAAAAACTGACAGTAACAAAAATCCAATCAGAAAAAGATTGGGAGAAAAAAAAGAACCAATCAGCAAATGGAGCAGGCGGACACACTAGACCAGAAAAGAACCAATCAGAGTCCGAAGCCGGACGCTGTTTGAACAAGCAGTAACCACAGACGTCATTTATTGATGTCTATGCCGGTAACAATTGTACAATTTATGTCTAAAAGGAGAAAATGTCCACGGCTGGGAGGAAAAGCATTAAATGTGACGATCTGAAAAGTATTTGCTTGGTGACTACACATCTGGGGTTGCCCCTGATTATAAAAGTGTTACGGTGCTAGCAGCGAGCATTGGTGGGGGCAGGAGAGGAGTGGATTGCTTGAGTCAAACCAAACTGAACGCATGGAGCGGCGCATCTAGTTGGCGAATTGTTTGTGTGGCACTGCTATAGCCGATATTATCAGCGTTCGATGTTCTAGTGGTGTTTATGTGAGGCGGCCCAACTTGGTAAATTAGTGCAGGGAAAACTCTAACAAATACACCTGAAAACAATTCTTTAGTTTACCCCCTTGCATTATTAACATAACACCTTTTAATGTTTCAATGGTATGATGTCATTTCCTGTCATGTTTACAAATACAATCTCTGCTTCGCTACAGTGCAGACGCTTCTCTGCTTCGCTCCTGCTTGTTTATATTTTTATTTTTCACTGAGATGGTGGCTCACAGGTAGTTAGCAGCAGCAACGCTTCAACAAAGAGGCCAGAGGGCTTTTGCCTCATAATAATTCTGTGAACAGCCTTCCTTGGAATACTCTTGTTGCTAAGCCAAAGAGTAAATCAGGTCCCTGGGGAGTGAGAGGACGACAACCGGCTTCAACCCCAGCCTCACACACAGAGATCACCAATGCTGACGGCTGGTCAGCGCTACCATCCCAACCTCATAATGATAGCTGCTCACAACAGCGAGGAGCTGGCAAAATAAAGATCATCAAAGGAACTTCTCATCAATCAAGCATACAGCTCCACAACAGATTTATACCACTGCTGAGTGACCCAGGATCAGATAAACTGGAAAGTCCTCCCTCTTCCCCACAAAACAGGGTAAGGAATGAGAATATCACTAAATCACTACAAGGAAAGAAGGGTGTTTCTCAATCTCAAAGAACCTCGCCTTGATGTCTTGGTCCCGCCCCGGTTGCCTAGGAGATAGGTCATCAGGATCCGCCAAGGCGTGTTCCAATCGGTTCCAATGTTCATGTGCTTCCAAGGCATCTGTCCTCCTTTTGTTAGCCGTTTAGCTAATTGAGCAAGGACACACGAGAGGTGCCTTGTTGCCTTTTCTTGGTCAAAAATTTCCCAGAATGCAGCGCGTTATTAACGTTATAACAGATCTGATCAGGAACCGGCAGCAGCTACTTCAGGGGCAAATTTCCAGTTTAAATGTAAGTCAACTAATTGTAGCTATTGGGCTTATATGTAAAATGTTTTTTTTTTAGATCCAAACCAGTTATCTATGGTTGGTTAGTTGCTTAGTAGTTGCAGCTTCGGGGGCTAGCAGGTACTAACTTGCTTACACATTTGATTTAACCAATATATACACAATTTAAAAAGTAAAAGGCTCAATATTACTATGATGGGAGGGACATTGGCAGGGTGCGTAAGCAGGGGGCGGGCTCTGGCCGGCCGCAATCACGTGGGACAAGTCTGTTCCATTTAACCGTTTTCTTTGACCAAGGCAGGACGCAAGGCGTCTGGCCTGGCAAGGCAGTGCCTTGGCAGGCAAGGCAAGGCTATGGGGGAATTTAACTGACAAATATCAAGAGCTTGAATTTTAAATTTAAGAGCAGGATTTTATATCCTTGCTTTCAAAACTTGTAATGCTTGCGCTCAAAATGTCTGCTCTCGTTCAAATATACTCTGTTCTCCCTCAAATCCTTCTTTCTGCACTCAGATTTTAAGTTTCTTGCACAGATATTTTCTTCACCTGTGCAAACTTTCTCTCTGAACGGATCAAAACTGCTCCCACAACTCTGTTCCCTGCGCTCACGGATTTTTTTCTGCTCTCTCGCAAACCTGGTAGTATAATCTCCTAGCAACCGCTCGGCCAATGGGAGACTGTTTGCAACTGGGCGGTGACAAACCTCTTCAGGGTGCGCTTGTTTTCTTCATGTGAGCTTGCCTGTGTAGTTTAAACATATAGCTACATCTGCTTTTCCTGCACTGAAAACAGGCCTATATAAGAATGTATTTTATGTATTTTGTGTATATTTCAAATGTATCTGGTCTAAACATGTCTTAGTTTTAAAATGTTAGCATGAATTCATAGTTTGTGAAACATTAAAATCGTGTTTTCTGTGGAAACTGCGCCCCCTAGTGGAGAAGCTTTGGAGGAAAGAATAAACTCGTCAGTCTGCCATCTTTCCATCGCATCAGTTACA
>SSNS01000760.1:179042-189468 GCA_006937985.1 Aphyosemion australe | reverse complement strand
ATATTCTTCACACATGCTATTATTTAATTGTTCTTCTGTCAAACATGTCAACTGTGTTAATTCCACTACTTTTCACAGCAAAACACCAGATGAACTACTGTGGGCATGCGTAAACAGGTTCACTCTTCACCTCTGAGCTTAATAAAGCAGCTTCTTTGCTCTGTTGTTCTTAAAACAAATGACAAGAAGCTTAATTCACTAAAGAAACACACAGGAATAACTACGGGACTCGCCTTATAAGCTATTTTCGGGTTTTTTCTGCCTAAAATTACATTAAAAAACAAATATACAAACGAAAAATGCCTACAAACAGAACCGCTTTAAGCTTTTTAGTTTTTTACCGCTATTTTTAAAGCAAACTTACTTTTAAAACTTCGCTGCTAGCTGCTTCTTCTGCTTGTTGAGAATCCAACGGCCAGCGCGCAAAGCATGCTGGGATATCCTTGGCCCGTGAGGATACACCAGACCCATCCTCAAAATTCGGGTGGAATGAGGACGCATATGAGGACGTGAGAATGAGTATCCTTCGAATTCGGACAGTACTCGTCGCTACGCTGTGACGTAATCGAACTCAAAATGCGTCCTCACAAGCATCCTGCCCCTGGATTCGGACACACCCTTAAACTGGGAGTCGACAGCGTCCCTACACGGCGGCCATCTTACCTCGGACAGCTTACGTTCCGTTCTCAATGGTAGCAGATGGAAGGTGAGTGAACAACTTAAACAAAAACACTCTTAACTCCATGAAATATTAACGGATTTACAAGCGGGTTGCGTTATTACAAACAATATAACGCATAGGCTTGATAGGACATACTTACACATTTTTAAATTAACTGGCCAAATCCGTCATATTTTAGAGCTAAAAGTAAAACAACACTAACATAATCCCGGACAATATAACCCCCCAAAACACCACAAAAACACAACAACCCCGAACTCACCCCCATAATGCCTTGCGGCCGCTACCCCTGCCTAGCAGCGGGCAGGGCCACCACAATATGATATCCATGGCTGTGTCCAAATCCAGGGGTTGCGTGCTCATGAGTTCGGATTTTAAGACCAGTGACGTCACAGCGCCGCGTCGAAGACCGTCCAAATTCCAAGAATGCTGAGAATGCGGTCTTGAAATGCGTTCTTCTTTTCCCCGATTTTGAGAACGGGTGCGGTGTAGTCTCCGTGGTCTCCTCACCTCCATAATTCCCGTGATGCACTGCGGGATTGATTTCTGTAGAAACGGGACACACAGCAGTAGAGCAGCAGGACGAGTTTATTCACATCTGACTGTACAAAAAGTAAAAGCCTGAAGTGGTTGTGTTTTTAGGCGTTTCCCATAATCATTAGGCCTGTAATGTGTGTTTGTATTCTTGTTCGTCATTACAGTTCATAAATTTGGTAAATCATAAATCATGAAATAAATTATACAATTAACCGTGAATAATCCAGCATCGTGGATCCATATTTTGTAATACATTTTCTTTAAGCAGTTGCTAGGTGACAGGAGTAGGGGCGGGACTTTTATTTAAGGCTAGAACGTCCACATTCACAGCTGTTAACATCCGGTCTAAGTGGTCACGGAAGAACACGTTCTCCTGAGACCAATGAGGACGGGTACTCAGAAGCATGCAATCCCTGGATTTGGACACAGCCTATGGGTTTATGGTTTATCCACATTATTCTCACGGCCCGTGATGCTTTGCGCGAAAGATGCAAGCAACTTCCGGTCCGCATTTGTTTACATTGAGACGAAGCGATTCCTTCATGCTAATCCTCTTTTTCTGGGCTTTTAGAGACTGAAAACATGCATGAACACCAGCTGTCACAGCTCAAACGGGACACCGTCACACTCCGTCTGCCTACTGAAGCAGAGAGGTGGGGGGATGATCTTAAAGCCTGGCCAAAGCTAACGTACATTAGCATTTTAGCTACTTTCTGAACTCAGTGGCATCTGACAGCGAGGCAATAAACAATCTTAAAAGCTCTGAGGCTCATCAGTACCTACATCGTAATAAGGTTGTTGGTGTTTTGTTGAAAGAGGTGGGACACAATCTTATTTACGTAAAAGCAGACGTAGAGCCGAGTCAGAGCCTTAAATCCCTCATCACCAAGCCTGGGTTTAGTTTCTACATCAGGTGAAACACAAACAGCAGGATGGCACTTTTAGGTTAATAACAGCAGATCTAAACACACGTTAAATTATAACTATTCAGAAAATTGTACACATGAAACAATTCCTGTTGTGAGACTGCTGTCAGATCTCTTTACTACTCGGCATCTCTTCTCTGGAGGTTTGTCATATCCAACTACAAAGTAGGATGCGGGTGTTCCTCTCTGGGGGTTTTCACAATAAAATGAAAGGAACGCACAAATAAAGTTTGGTGGTTTCAAGTTAAGATTTTTCAGCCACATCCTTCTGGGTTCCTCATCTCTGGAGAGGCGGCGAGAACCGTACCGACGCTACAGCTGCACGCTCTCTCACTCTGGAGGTGCATGTTCTAAACATCGCTCTTGTAGCTACAGATTTCATTTTCTCTGGTTGTTAGTACAAGCGCCAACAGCGCAACATCTTCCCGAGGCGCGCGACTACATTTTTTGGGGGTGAATATTTTTTTAAATCCTCTTCAAATGTTCAAATAAACTGCTACTAGCAACGAAACCTCACAATGCAAACCAATGAGTATGTGCTACTTCCGGTATCTCACCGGATGTTGCTAGCATCAGCGTTTCTCCATGAGGCTACTCAAAAACAACTCCAAAGTGTTCAAAATTAAATAAATAATACATTATGAAATATTTATCTACATTCATAAATGCTAGACAGTTATGTAATCTGATAATGAAATTGTGAAATAACAGAATGTTATGTGAAATCTAAGCTCGATATTATCAAATATTTTTCATTCTTTTAAAATGTGTTTATTAACGTAAAGTTTACTTGTACTGTACATATTTAATACATATGTAAAGAGATTATAGCCAGGGCTAATTGCCTTCTCCAGTCCTTGGCTGGTTGATGCCAGCAACACACACACATTTAAAAAAGCAACTTTGTAAGTAAAGTAAGTAAATTTTATCTGTATAGCACAGAAAGAGAATCACAAAGTGCTTCACAAAGATCAACAAAACAAACGATAAAGTCATAAAATTATCTTAAAACAAAACAACAGAATATCGTAAAATCAATTAAAATCAGAAAACACAAGGTCATAAAATTATAAAATGATAAAATAAATGAAAGATTATTATAAAGTTAAAAAGGAATAAAACATAAAAGATTTAAGTAAAAGCAGTTTTAAACAAAAGGGTCTTCAGCTGCTTTCTAAAGGTGACCAGACTGTCAGTAACGCGTAAGGATAAAGGAAGTTCATTCCAAAGTCGGGGTGCAACAGGCTGGAAAGAGCGATCACCTCGACTTTTATATCTGATCTTTGGAACTATGTACAATGTTTTTTACAATGACAATGGTTCTAAAAAATACCAGCATGAAATAGAATAGCCGAATCGTCGACGTACTTGTCACTTGTCCTCTCGCGGGCGCAGCAATCTTTACCATTGACTTAATATGGGCTAACTGGCGCATGTGCAGTGGTTCCCCAAACCGTCCACAACGAGAAAGAATAGGAGAGCGGTTGGTCGCATCTTTTAGCGATCGTCGCCGCCTCACCGGGTGAATTCTGCTCAGACCAGGGGGAGGAGATCGCTGATTGGTCAGGTTGTTCACCCCGCCCTGAGGGGAAAACTTTCCACAGGCTGGCACAGTGTGGCTCCATCTGTGCCAATTTGTCACAGCAGCAACACACAGCAGTAGCTCAGGAGGTAGAGCGGGTTGTCCAGTAATCGGAAGGTTGCAGGTTCGATCCCGGCTCCGGCCAGAGAATGTTGCTGTGTGTCCTTGGGCAAGACACTTAACCTGCTTTGCCTGCTGGTGGTGGTCGGAGGGACTGGTGGCGCCAGTGCTCGGCAGCCTCGCCTCTGTCAGTGCGCCCCAGGGCAGCTGTAGCTACGTTGTAGCTCATCCCCACCAGCGTGTGAATGTGTGTGTGAATGGGTGGATGACTGATTGTGTTGTGAAGCGCCTTGGGGGGTTGTAGAACCCCAAGAAGACGCTATACAAATACAGGCCATTTACCATTTACTTCCACTGAATATTTTTTTGTTGTTCAACCTTTTAGCCATCTTTGCTATAATTGTGAAATCATCAGTGACAAAGTTAACTGCTTCAAAACCTGACGTAGCAAACGCTACTAGTAGGTTCCAATGTGTGAAACCTGAGCCAATCGAATTGCTTGTTGAGTTTTTTTCAGCTGGCTGGCTTTCGTGTTAACCAATCACAGGGAGAGAATCCACGTAAACAGGAAAATGATGAATGCATCAAACACTCGAGCGGGCAAAACTCTTATATAGTCTTTGGCAAAACAATGCCAGCAAACAGTCTGATCAGCTAAGCTTTTACGTTGGGATGTAGAATTTCACGAACCAAGTGGATTATTTTTACTACACCACACGGATTATGGCCATAACCTGCAGGTAAGCCTCATTTTAGCTTTTGGCTTCAGGAAATAGCATGCTGCCTCGTTAGCAGCTAGCACCGCTCCATACAGTTTGAACTAAGTGGTACTTCTTGTTTGTGAGTCTGGGCTTTAATCTAAACACCGGCTGCTTCTGTGAATATCTTGCGTTGTGTCACTGTGTGTTTTTCTGGATACGTGTAGCGTCTATTTTACGGCCTCACGTTTATTTACAGCTTATGGGTGTTCTGTTTGTAGAAAGTGGATCCTATTGATTAGATTTAGCCTACTCCCCTTAAGCGTGTGTGCAGTTTGTGTAATATATGGGTGAATGGTAGCCTAGTGAACTAGACCAATTCTTGCTTTGCAGAGTTTGGTCTAGGCACGCTTCATTGGAACCCTCGCAGCCCAAACCACTGCTGTGTCTATCCAATCACAACTCGCTATAGTTTTGGTTGGGCCAATCACAGCGCTCTATATCATGGGCCAATCACAGAGCGGGAGTAGCCGATGACGTCAGCGCTGCGGCCGCGAACCCATGCAACATGGCGGCAACTCGGAAAACACGTTCGTTTGAAACGGCTTTGTCATCAACATTGGATTATTTAGACTCCAACGTGCGTAAGTCTGTCTGATATACTTAGCGGCTTCTTATTTTTATTAAACAAAGTAGTGCAATGTCCCAGTACACCTGATATTCGCGTGTTTTTCATACAAAAACGACAGAAATCATTGATGCTAGACGCTATTAAAGCCTCCCGCTTTTCCGTCGCTGTGATTACGTCACGTTGTTCGTCACTCTGATTGGTCCTAGCGCTATCCAATTGCGTGCAGACAGTTTGAAAGACAACCGTAGATCCCGCCTCACGACTGAGAGCCGTCAATGGTTCGTGGCCAGACTATATATTCACATATATAGGATGGCTTGCCAGGCTAGGTGAATGGATGAATGTTTTTGTCAAAAACATGCTTAATATATTCAAAAACTTTTTGAACAACTTTGTTGCCGGAAGGGCTACTGTGATCGTCAGTTGTGTGACGCTGATGCTTAAGAATCAATGGTAATTTGGCATCCCCTAGTGGTGATATGTGGTTAGCGCCCCACCCAAAAAAAAAGTCACCGGCCACCACTGGCCATGGCGCGTTCATAAGAAACACGTTGCGGTAATATTGCGCTGATTTGCCGGCATGGTGTGTCTTATAAAGAGGGCTACACACACACACACACACACACACACACACACACACACAGCTAATGCTGAAGCTAACAGCTCAGGCTGGTGCTAACAGAGGCCCAGCTAACTGTGGCTCTGCGGTAGCGTTGCTGAGACTAGCGTTTAAATACTGCTGAGCCTGAAGTGGGTTGGAACTTGTAGCTGTAGCAGGAGTGGTTTCATTGTGACGTTGTTAGAAATGTTTTCTCAGAACAGAAGTTTTTCTCTCACCTTTTTCAACTTTCTAATTTACATAAAAAGTAGGTCACACACGGCTTTGACTCTTTGGCATGCTACTGTTGACCACCCAAGCTGTCTTTATTCAACAACAACAACAAGGAACATGTTGGTTTAGATTCTTGGTCTCCTTTAAGCATTCATGCATTATTGGTACAATTAAGATTTCTCTGATGCCACTGATAATTAGAATTAATGAAAATATCTGCCTCGTAAAGTGACTTGAAATAACTCTTTTCAACTAAATGTAAATAATCCATTCAGCCAACTTGACCTAAATTCAAATAAAATCCTTAGGCTTCACAAAACACCATGTCTTCTCATTCCAACCACTCACACATCAGGCAGCAGCCACACACGTTCCCATGAATGTACACAAGCAGATCCAAAAGGTAATAAAACATTAATCACACCATGACATCCAGCAGCCACCATGTCGTGTTTCACCTCAAATGGAGGAAGAACAGCTTGTGGTTATGTTATCAGGCTTAAGGCTTTTATCACAAACAGGAGCAATAATGACAACTTGTGTCATGTATGTTAGTGAAAACTAGGATAAAACATACACTCAAATATCTACATCATCAGCAGCTTTAAAGCCCCATTCCTTAAATTTGTGGATATATGGTCTCTGTCGCCCTCTAGAGGCTTGCTGCATAACGTCACTGTCGTAACATTAAATCTCTCTCTGGGGCATAAGAGGCATGTTTACATTCCTAATGTCAGGCAAAACAACGAAAACAAACTTTTCCACCTCCACACATTGAATAAATAGTTTTATCAGGACTGTATAATAGTGATGCGTGGGTTAGGGGTTTTTTCAACCCGCGGGTACGTGGCAGGGGTGAGGTGGTGCTCAGTCCTCACCCCTGCCATGTGGACCCCAAGGGATAAACAATCACACCCTGCTCAAACGTCACCTTTCCTGGTGGGGTCACCCAATAGGACAGCGGGAGGGTTAAAGGATCCCAGAGCTTCTTTCATGCCATCCTGTTACACTTAAAGGTAATGCTACTGCTGACTTTAGCCTCTTGTCATCCTACCTCTTGCAAGTGTACTGAATCCTATAAAAAGCTCTGATATCTAAACACATTTTCCTTTTTACCTAACTAAATAAAGAACCAGTAACTAGAGTTAATTTAACTCTGTTTGGAGAGTTGGTACTTTAACTCTGATTTAGTGTCAAAAACCAACTCTTCTGGAGTTGACCATTTAACACCGGTGTTGGAGTTAATATAGTAACTCTTAACTCTGGAGTTGACCATTTAACACCGGTGTTGGAGTTAATATAGTAACTCTTAACTCTGGAGTTGACCATTTAACACCGGTGTTGGAGTTAATATAGTAACTCTTAACACTGGAGTTGACCATTTAACACCGGTGTTGGAGTTAATATAGTAACTCTTAACTCTGGAGTTGACCATTTAACACCGGTGTTGGAGTTAATATAGTAACTCTTAACTCTGGAGTTGACCATTTAACACCGGTGTTGGAGTTAATATAGTAACTCTTAACTCTGGAGTTGACCATTTAACACCGGTGTTGGAGTTAATATAGTAACTCTTAACACTGGAGTTACATTTTTAACTCCAGAAGAGTTGTTTTTTGACACTAAATCAGAGTTAAAGTACCAACGCTCCAAAAAGAGTTACATTAACTCCTACTGGTGTGGACCAAGGGAGCAGGCCCCTGTTCGTATATATCCTGAAACACCAGGAAGTGATAAAAAGTTGCAGTTCTCCCCTCATCCACTGGGGGTGGTCTCAGAAGTGAGCAAATCCTCACTGACTTTCATGTTAAAAATGCCAATTTCACAGCAGAAATAGAACGTCTTACAGCCTGGTACAACGAACCATTTTAGGTTTAATAGGTCCAGTTATCAGCCATGACAACTCTGAGGGTGGTGAATTTTTTTGTACCACGTCCGTTTAGATGTAATTAAAGCTTGAAATTGAGAATAATTAGGGGCGCGTCTTTTGGATATGCGGAAGTCTTTTGGAATGTCGGAAGAGCCGAGGAGCTAACTAGCCTTTTTGCTCCGGGGAAAAGCCGGAAGGACACAGGGCCCTTTATCCCCCGGTGTACTTTATAGTCACTGGGCGTCACATTAGCTGTGTTCGGCCAGTTTGTGCCATGTGTGGTCATGTTGGAATGTTAATTTTGATATTGTTGGGCAGAAATGGCTTGTTGTGGCATTGATTATATATACAGTCTTTGGTGTGGACCCATATAGACACTTTAAAAGTGTTGAAATCAACTCTGACAGTGTTAATTTGAGCATGTTGTTGTGTAACAGCCACACTGAAAAACACCAGCTAACTCATGCTCTGTACCCCTCATGACTGTGGACAGCCAGTGAGAGAGGAACACAAGGAGCAGAGTCCTGAGCATTTAGTGTGAACCACGCTCAACTTCTTTATTGTGACAGTGGAACGGCACAGCAGTGCCATTCCTGTGACCAGCCTCCTCACTTATGGTGCCAACATGACACAACAAGTAACACCACATTTGCAACAGTGAACAAAGTAGTAACTAAGAACAACACCCCCCCCCCCCCCAAACAAGAACAAATTACCTAAAAACATGACTCCCACAATGCACCTTGCCCACTGCAGCAAATCAGTCACTACCAGTCCAACTTTTAGAATAAAGGGGTGGAGTCTGTGAATTAACTCTGCAGGTGTTATAGCCGTTATGGGAGTTCAGAGTTAGCTTTTCAGGAGTTATTTTGTCCAAAATTACTCCTACAGAGTTGATTAGGAAACACTCCTTTTTAACACTTGGGTTTAACTCTCATGTCAGTGTTACATATCAACTATGCAAGTCTTTTAGTGTTAAATGAACCATTTTTAGTGTTAAATTGGACCAACACCCAAAAATTAACACTTTTAAATTTGCTGTGCATGATGCTTGGCACAGAACTGCCTCTATACATTGAGGATGTGTTATTGTAGGCAGACACCTGGTCACAGACCAAACAGCATACCTGGGTGTACATTGTACTTAAAAGGTATTTTCATATGCATTATTACAACAACCCTGCACACACACACACATATATTATATTTGTTTTCAGCTGACGGACATCTAAAAACAAAAGAAGGCTTTAGAGCGTACCATGTTGACTGACACTAGTTCAAAGTGTTCCCACACGGCAGAACGCTGGCTCCATGTTGGTTTGACTCACTTCTTGCTACTCTCCTCCAAAACACACCACAGATTCAGCTAGTGACTCAGGTCTATATGGTGATGTACCAAACGAAGCTTTGAACGTCACTGATCACATGATTCTGCTCTGATGAACCACGCATCAACACAGTGCTTCTGAAGCACCGTTTTGAACACTCACTCATGCGTTGCACAAACTAATCGTAAGCTAAGTGCTCTGAGCAGCAAACTGGCTGGGGTTTCAGAAATTGTCCGCAAAGTGGAAAACAACTGGAGCAGTTCTCGGCTCAGCTTCGTAGAAATAGACCCGTGATTCGGCTGTTTGGAGTCGCCCTTGAGACCGCGGAGGGACATGAGGAAGAGCAACAAGCTGTTATCTGAATCTGGCTCCCCCATGTTGGCCTTGAAGGCTGAAGATGTCAAAATTCCCCCAGAGGACAGATGCAGACGGATGCTCTGTCCCCCCCCCCTCCCTCGTTCCTCACATGGGCCCGTGAGTTCCTTGGATCAGCACACCAGGAGCTTGCATCGTTACATCTTAAGGCCGTGATATACTTGCTGTTTAGCAATGCTTACGCGCGTTTAAAATGGCTGCCACGCGTAGCTTGCGTTGATTTGAAGCATCGTTTGTGCGTGTCCCCCAAAATTAACGCGACATGACGCGCCTGAATGCTGTAATATACGAGTAACCAGTAGGTGGAGTTGACAAAACGAGCGAGACACACTCACCATGGTGACTCCGTCTCTGGTTTAGAGGTCTTTCACACCATCTATGATACCGCTGCTGTCTTTTATTCTGCTGTAATCTCAAAATTAACCAGTTACTGATTTCCTTTGACACCATGTTTGTTTTGGTTGCCCCTGCTCTCTATCCAGTCTGAGTACTTTCATTCGCCCCCTAGTGGAACACTCAGGTACTACATGCAGTGTAGCGCTGTATAGCAGCAAGTATATGAACAAAGACGCAGCCTGCTGCCTGCGCGAGGTTAAACTGCAAGTATATCATGGCCCTTAGATGACGGCCACTGTGACTGAACTGGGAGAAAGTTCACAGACTCACTGATGCACACATGCATGCACCAACACACATCTGACAGACATGCTGCTGTGGCCCCCAGACTCTGGAACTCTCTCCCCCTGAGCCTCAGATCAGTGGACTCAGTGGTCTCCTTTAAAAACTCACCTGTTCAGGTGGCTTTGGTGGGACCTCCTGCTGGTTCTTCATCACTACCTTTTTCTTCATTCTGCTGTCCACCATTTCTGCCTTTCCCATGATCCACTGATTACCCTTTTCTTATT
>SSNS01000760.1:155306-173204 GCA_006937985.1 Aphyosemion australe | reverse complement strand
AGATGCAGACGGATGCTCTGTCCCCCCCCTCCCTCGTTCCTCACATGGGCCCGTGAGTTCCTTGGATCAGCACACCAGGAGCTTGCATCGTTACATCTTAAGGCCGTGATATACTTGCTGTTTAGCAATGCTTACGCGCGTTTAAAATGGCTGCCACGCGTAGCTTGCGTTGATTTGAAGCATCGTTTGTGCGTGTCCCCCAAAATTAACGCGACATGACGCGCCTGAATGCTGTAATATACGAGTAACCAGTAGGTGGAGTTGACAAAACGAGCGAGACACACTCACCATGGTGACTCCGTCTCTGGTTTAGAGGTCTTTCACACCATCTATGATACCGCTGCTGTCTTTTATTCTGCTGTAATCTCAAAATTAACCAGTTACTGATTTCCTTTGACACCATGTTTGTTTTGGTTGCCCCTGCTCTCTATCCAGTCTGAGTACTTTCATTCGCCCCCTAGTGGAACACTCAGGTACTACATGCAGTGTAGCGCTGTATAGCAGCAAGTATATGAACAAAGACGCAGCCTGCTGCCTGCGCGAGGTTAAACTGCAAGTATATCATGGCCCTTAGATGACGGCCACTGTGACTGAACTGGGAGAAAGTTCACAGACTCACTGATGCACACATGCATGCACCAACACACATCTGACAGACATGCTGCTGTGGCCCCCAGACTCTGGAACTCTCTCCCCCTGAGCCTCAGATCAGTGGACTCAGTGGTCTCCTTTAAAAACTCACCTGTTCAGGTGGCTTTGGTGGGACCTCCTGCTGGTTCTTCATCACTACCTTTTTCTTCATTCTGCTGTCCACCATTTCTGCCTTTCCCATGATCCACTGATTACCCTTTTCTTATTCATTTTCCTTTTGCACATCCTTTTTTAATCACAATTTTTACTTTTCCCTTTTTTGATATTTTTAATCATTTTTTTTATTTTTATTTTACTTTTTGTTTTTGTGAAGCGCCTCGTGATTTTTATCTTGAGAGGCGCTATAGAAAAGATTGTTTCTTCTTTCTTTCTTTTGTTTCCACGACTCCGTATATCATCGCGTCCATTTTCATCTTTGGTAAGAACTTTTTGATGTCAGTGGCTTCACAGATTATTAAACACAAATCATCTCAAATCTGTTTATTCTCAGCGCCGCTTCTGAAACATTTTACAGGATTTTTCTACAAAACGTCAGTCCACAGTTCTGAGTGTTACACCTGGGGGAGGGCGGGGTTTGAGCAGAACTGGCTGCTGATTGGTCAGCAGGCACAGGGCGTGGTGGTGCCCACTGTTAGCCCTTTGCTCAGGAGGAATGCTTCCTGTTTGGGTTCCCGCCCGAGAAACTTCTTCAACATCTCTGAGGCGTCCTCAGAGCCGCCGGGCTGCAGGATGAACTTCCTGTAGTCCAGACCCACCTGACGGACCAATCAGGAGACAGAAAGTCTACGTCAGTCACATTTAAAATTCATGTCTGCAATAAAAAGGTGCTTTTCCTGATTGAGAGAAACAAACACAGCTTCTATAGTGACCCTGATGAGTCACGTTTCTGTTGATCTTGGTTTTGTTGGAACGTTAAAACTAGAAATTAGTTCCTGTGATTTTATCTAAACCAAACCCTTGATGTTATGATTGGTTTATTTCTAAAGAGGAAGAGATGTTCCTGCTGCGTCTGACTGAAGGTGTGGCGTGTCAGAGCTCACCTGAGGGTTCATGATGCCTTCCTGTTTGAAGCGAGCGTAGAACATGTCCATGGAGAAGACTTCGCTCCACAAGTAACCGTAGTACTGAGCGTCGTAGCCGCCTGCCAGATGTCCGAAGGTGGCCGGCATGTTGGTTTCTGTGAGACAAGAGTGCAGGTATGTGTGATGTCACTTCCTGTGAACTGTTGAGGCCCAATGACTGTTTTCTGGGTATAAAAATATCAAATAAATTCAAGTAATTTATATGTAGTGAAAATATTTATTGTTTTTAAAGCCTTTTTGTTAAAAGATCCATTAATTAATTTCATATAAGACTTGAGTGGGGACTTACTGAGAAACCCTGACTGTAGTTTAGTTTCTGCTTTCACTTGTCTCTCTTCAAACCCCCCAACACGCACGCATGCACGCACACACCATCACATCCCACCCACCCACCAAAACACACACACAGGTGGAGTGGGCGGGGAAAACAGATCATCTATAATGAGCCTTATTAATCGTGTTTTAGTTGGCCCTTTCTCAGAGCTCTTGGGACGTTTTAAGCTCCAACAACATTTTATCTGCGTTATAGAGGCTCAAAGATCAGTTTTAGATTGATAATTAACTGCATTCTAGGTCATCTTTAAACTTCTTCCACCTGGCAAACAATACAGGACAGGACAATAAAGACACGCACCACCAGGCTGTTAAACAGCTTCTATGCAAGAGCCATCACTGAACTGAACGCTGCAGATAAGGGGGTCACACAAACAGAGATCCTATGAGACAATCAGTGCTCTACAGCACCTTTACAACTCCCTAGTTAATCCTGATACCTCAACATGTGACTGTTCACATTTACCCTATGTTTACCTGTATTTCACTGTTATTTTACACCGTCTTATTACCATGTTTACTGTATACTCCTACATATGTGCACCTTAAACTGACTGTGTGTGTGTGTGACATCAATTTTAGCCTTGTTACTGTACTTATATTTTACTACCTCCTTACGGGAGCTGTCTTTAGTGAGAACAAAGTCAAATCCGCTGTACACCTGTGCCATCACAATAAAACGATCTTGAATCCTAAAGCAGTGAGAAAGAGGACCATTGAACACAATCATGGATTAACAGACAACAACCTCTAAAGCTCCAAGTTTTCCCAACCAACAGCAGGGCAGCTGGCATAAGAGCCTTCATTAGGCTTCCTAAGGTGATGAGACGTGTCCTAACCTGCATCCTGCTTCCTTAACAGCCTTAAAACATTCTGTCTTCTGGATGGTAACAAGATGGCGTCTGTGCTTGGCATCGCCGCTGTTACTGGCCACTCTTTCAAACTTTTCTCTGCTAAACTTCTCCTTTCCACCATGCTTTTGTCCACGGTCTTCTTCGGTAGTGTCCCGGCTACCATCTCATATGATCGCCAGACTCTTTTATCCTTCTGATCGGCCGCGATTACCCAAGACCCGCCATGGGTTTACCTTCCTCATTGTTATCGCTCGCGTGGTGCTGGACCAAAGCCAAACCGCTCGAACCCAGCCCAACGCCTCCAGCGATGTTTTTCCGGTCCGTTTGGCCGGCCCGGTGAAGTGGAGATACGCACATGTTGGGAAGTTCTGGTGAAATTATGCTGAAGTTCGATAGCGGAAACATGCCTAATTTCAGGCTTTACAACAACAAAGATATAGCCGGTGAACGTTTTATAATAAAGATAATGAGCAGCTAACAGAGCAGCAAGCTCTATTGCAGTGGCGGCTGGTGACTTTTTTGGGTGGGGCGCTAACCACATATCACCACTAGGGGACGCCAAATTACCATTGATTCTTATGCATCAGAATCACACAACTGACGGTCACAGCAGCGCTTCCGGCAACAAAGTTGTTCAAAACGTTTTTGAATATATTAAGCATGTTTTTGACAAAAACATGCTTAATATTCATCCATTCACCCATATATTACACAAACTGCACACACACTTAAGGGGAGTAGGCTAATCTAATCAATAGAATCCACTTTCTACAAACAGAACACCCATAAGCTGTAAATAAACGTGAGGCCGTAAAATAGACGCTACACGTATTCAGAAAAACACACAGTGACACAACGCAAGATATTCACAGAAGCAGGCGTTTAGATTAAAGCCCAGACTCACAAACAAAAATAGAAGTACCACTCTTAGTTCAAAGCGTATGGAGCGGTGCTAGCCGCTAACGAAGCAGCATGCTAATTTCCTGAAGCCAAAAGCTAAAATGAGGCTTACCTGCAGGTTATGGCCATAATCCGTGTGGTGTAGTAAAAATAATCCACTCGGTTTGTGAAATTCTACATCCCAACGTAAAAGCTGAGCTGATCAGACTGTTTGCTGGCATTGTTTTGCTGGGAAAATGTCCTTTTAGCCCTTTTTATAAGACACACCATGCCGGCAAATCAGCGCAATATTACCGCAACGTGTTTCTTATGAACGCGCCATGGTGGCATCACGTTGCGGGAATTTTGCGACATTCGTGCCGCCACGCTTGATAGTAATATTGCGGCTTTGTCGGTCTTATAAACGCACATTAAGCCTTGGCGCAACAGAAGGAGGTGTCATGACCATGTGATGAATTAATACCGAGCTCCGGCCGGGAACTATAATGAAAATGAAAGTAAACACGCACTTAAGTTTCACTTTTGTGAACAGAATCAGCTGAAATGATCATTTGGAGCGTTGCGGTGCTCCGGGAGCTTCTCTCCGTTAGATCTGCAGCTCAGATCATCTGACAGCTCACAGGGATGGTGGAGGACACACACCTGTAGCTGGTTGTTAAAATAAAAACTTAAGGAGCACGGCTTCGATCGCAATAAAAAGCAAGTTATGTCCAAGATACACGGAAGTCCACGACAGTGCAGAGACCGCCCCCATACCCCCTTTATTCCGCCATCGCGTAATCTTTTATAAAACGGACATGATTGCGCAACATTACCGCCACTGTCTGAGGTCTTATAAACGACCTAACGCTCCCTGATGCCGCATCGGCGTTGCGGCAAATTGGCGGCATTGTTTTATAAAAGAGGCTTGTGTAACTTCTCCCTCTGTCCTGCGTTTGTTGCTTTATTTTAATGTCCAGCTGGTCGGGTCCAAGCTCTTTAAGTTTTTCCTGTTGTGTCCTACTAAACGGCTCGCTTTTCAAAGACGCAACTGTATTTGTTTTCTCCATAGTTGAGGTGTGCGCGGCAGCAGCTACAACAACAAACAACTGAACTAGCACGACGCGCTAGCCTGTGGAAAGTTTTCCCCTCAGGGCGGGGTGAACAACCTGACCAATGAGCGATCTCCTCCCCCTGGTCTGAGCAGAATTCACCCGGTGAGGCGACGACGATCGCTACACGATGCGCCCAAACGCTCTCCTATTCTTTCTCGTTGTGGACGGTTTGGGGAACCACTGCACATGCGCCAGTTAGCCCATATTAAGTCAATGGTAAAGATTGCTGCGCCCGCGAGAGGACACGTGACAAGTACGTCGACGATTCGGTCGTGTTAAAAGTAAAATAAAACATTATTAAACACATATTACACAAAATATAAAAAAAACATGAAAATTAAACGAAACGATCTCTACATCGTACAGACTGTAAGTGCTGTGTATAATCTGAACTTAATGTGACAGTGTGAGTGTCCTGTCACTGGATCCCGATTGATCATGCGCCCTGGCTACTTCTGCAGGGATATCCCTTTGGCTGACTGGTTAGCGCGCGTGACTCTCACCCGGGAGTCTGGGGTTCAAGACCCGCCCGGGCCCTCGTTTGTCCACCTTGCCACATTAAGTGTAGTTTAAAAATGTTCTCTCACACTTTTACCACGACCAAATCGTCTTGTGACGCATTTCCTGTTCCTTTGGTCGCAGCAATCTTTACCATCAACCTACGCTATAGCTGGCTCCTCCAACACAAAAGAATAGGAGGGCCTTTGGGCGCAGAGGTTTGTGATCGAAGCATGCGCAGAAGACCGGCCGGGAGAAGTCTGGAGTCTCCGAACAGATCAGGATGTTCACCCGGAAACGGAAGCGTGGATCCTATCGTTTAGACAGGCCTCTTCCCGTTAAGTACGTGTGCAGTTTGCATATATTGGAGTATGTTAAGCATGTTTTTGGAACAACTTTGTTGCAGGAAGTGCTGGAGGACCCGGTACCGGGTCCATCAGGTTCAAGTTGTGTGAGGCATGAGAATGGTAATTTGGTGTCCCCTAGTGGTGATACGTGGTCAGAGCGCATCTGAAAAACTGATTTGCAAAAATGCACCACACCAAAAAAATATTCACCAGCTGCCACTGCTAGGGAGTGATGCTAGGGTTGTCCTGAGCGTCTGCAAAGGCAGAAAGACGTCACGCTGAAGTTGCACACATGCGCAGTGGGCATTATTTTACTCCAACAATCAGAATGGGTGTGTACATGGATGTATATCGGACAAAACCACCTCTCAATGGGAATGAAATTTTCTTCCGATCGGGCCGTATTGGATCAGAATATTCCGACTGACACGTTTACATGAAGAATTTTTGATCTGACAGGACATTCATTCCGATTACTTGTGTCCATGTAAACGTAGCTAGTGAGACAACAGCTGTGTGTGTTGACCTGGAGACGGGGGGATTCCTAAGATGTCCACACAGAGGCGTCCGTACTCCTCTGCAGGATCCAGTCCAGTCTTGGTGTGCAGAGCTTGATCCACTTTGGCCAGAACGATCTGCCGCAGGTTGAACAGACCTGCAGTCACACGACAAAGGTCACAGGTCACAGTCTGTGTGACAGCAATGAGACGTCAAAGTAAACATCCTGATCCTGTCGGACCAGGCTGTTACCTCTTAGAGGTGTTTATGTCTGTGTGTGTGCGTGTTGTAAGTAAGTAAGCAGATGAGTGGGCGTGGCCAGCAACAGCTGGTGTGACAGAGCCCTGAAATGGCTCATTTTGGAAGGTCCTGAAAATAACCAGAATAGAACAGCTGAGATGGCGTTTTGTGAGGCCAGAGCACATCTAGACCTTGTTCATTCACATTTATTTCAGACATGAAAATGGATCAAGGGAGGAACAGGGTGAGCAGGATAGAATAGGTCTGGAAACACACTCCTCTGGAAGAAAATTGGACATTTTAGATGTAAAAGCATCAACCTGGGGCACTTTAGTCTCAGTCCCTACGTGTCCCTGCTCAGACACACCTGATTCTATAGCAGGTCAGGATTCTTATTTTAACAGAGTAGCAGAGCCTTTGTTTACCTTCCAACAACACGTTATATCCAATGACTGTTAAAGTAATGGACAAATTCTCCGTGACATCACCCGTAGGTTTTTGACGAGCTGAACTAAAGCCCAATGAGCGGTTCCGATCACCGCCATCTTGGCCGTGTCACATGTCTTGTCACACCCAGACAATCCAAATATGGACAAAGAGGTGGATCTGAGAGTATTGCTCTAAAATGCGAGTCAGCCATTATTCCTAGCTACGAGCTAACTGAAGCTAACGGAGGTTTGCAGGAATTTTTAGCCAGACAAAATGTGGTTGAGCAACTCGAATGTGAAGAACACATCAAGTCACCGAGCTGCTGTGTTTCTGTGGTCAGAGAGCTCCAGGCGGCCTGCACGGCTATAGCCTTGTGTTAGAGCCAGACGGCCATGTTGCGCGGCTGCCCCGAAAGACGGGAGCAGCACATTCGCAGTACGCCGGGTTGCCTCTGCCGCTCCCGTCTTAGCCAACACGCGATGCAGCCTAGCACCTGCTCCCGTCTGCTGAGGGCAACGTCGCCGCCTGGCTCCCATGCAATGCTGTAGTCACACTGGCTGCCTGTTGAGCTCTGAGGGAGACCACAGAAACACCGCAGCTCGGTGAGTTGATGCGTGCTTCATGTTGGAGCTGCTTAATCGCGGTTTTCTGGCTAAAAGTGCCCGCAAACCTCCATTAGCTTTGGTTAGCACAGTTAGCTCGTAGCTGTTGAATAATTCATCCAGTTCGCCCAACCCTACCAGCCATATTTTTATTGTAAAAAAAAAAGAAAGAAAAATCCTCAGGAACGAGCTCTTATGGTGGGTCCCATACTGCTGCTGTGTTTAGTTTTAACTTCTATTTAGCGCGTCGTGGTTGCTAAGTGATGTGACAGGCCCAGAGAAGGGCAGGAAGAAATATGAAAGCTAGACCGTCCAAGTTCACAGCCACTCACTTCCAGTCTTAGTGGTGGAGGAAAGACCCGACCCACGAGGACCGCGTAGAACGAGTCCTCACGACGATGCTGCCATTTTCTAACTCGATGGCTAACGGAGGTGAATCATGGCGATTAGGATCTCCTCTTCAGTGAAACGTGTTTAACAAGCAGCTGTTCTACGTGAAGGCTTCAGATCTGATGTGTGGAAGTCATAACGCTGTAATGAACCAGAACGCATCAGGCCCAATGAAGAACATTCATGAAACATCTGACAGGAAAGAATAACCGGAACCTCCCAACAGCCAGAAGTTCTAACCAATAAAAGCTTCAGAAACATCCTCCAGAAAACTGGTTTCCACTGTAACAGGAACCAGACCAGAGGTTGTAGGAGCTGAAGCTGATTCTGGGTCAACTCCGGGTGGTGAGCTGGTACCAGAACGCCAGCGCTGCGTACCGGTGTTGGCGAGGCGGGACTTGATGAGCTTGTCAAGCAGCTCGTCTGGGATGGGCTTCCCGGTCTTGTAGTGTTTGGACATTCTCTGCAGAGGTTCCTTCTCCCAGACCCAGTTCTCCAGCATCTGAGACGGAGCCTCGACAAAGTCCCGCTCCACGTGCGTCCCGCTGAACATGGCGTAGTCGGCCTGCAGACACAAGAACTTCCCATCACTACTTCACCCAGGCCCGTCTTCAGAGAGACAGGACAGAACCGTCCACTGACCTGAGCGCAGAGCTGGTGCATGACGTGTCCAAACTCGTGGAAGTACGTCTCCACCTCGTCGTGCTGCAGCAGAGACGGTGCTTCGGCCGTCGGCTTGCTGAAGTTGGCCACCATGGCCGCCACGGACATCTGACGGGTTCCATTGGGCAGCAGGCAGCCAGGCTGCAGGCCAAAGCAGGCGGCGTGACCGTACTTCCCCTCCCTGCATGGAGAACAAAGACCAGCTCAGGTCAGGGTTCATCTCTGCAGAACTTCTACGTTCACTGATTCCATCTTTAGATTCCTGATTCTGTCCTTTCTGTGAACTTTGTGAGAGGCGGTTCTGACCGAGGGAAGAGATCCAGGTAGAACTGCCCGACCATCTGACCGCTGGTGCGGTCCTTCACGCAGTACAGGGTGACGTCAGGATGCCAGACGGGGGCCGAGTCCACCAGGTGGAACGTCAGACCCAGCAGCTCCTGATAGATGTCCAGCAGACCCTGAGTCACAACCTCCATGGGGAAGTACTCCTTCAGCAGGTTCTGATCCACCGCATACTGGGTCTCCTCCACCTGACAAGCAACGGGGGGACAATTCGATTGGCTCCTTCCAACAGATCAACAGCAGCTGGGGACAGAGAACACGTCTCACCTGAGTCATGAAGTAACGAGTGTCCCACGCGTGGAGTTTTCCATCAAAAGGAACACCTCGCTTCTCACACTCCTTCTCCTTCAGCCGAAAGATGACCGCTCGCTCCTCCTCACCCAGAGGCTTCAGCTTCCGGGCTAGGTCCTCTGAAACAGGGAGGAGTAAGAGCCAGAGGGGTGGAGGAATCTAGCTGAAATTTGATCACGGTGGTTCTGGACTCACCCAGGAACCCGGCCACCTGCTTTCCAGACTTGGCCATGTTCATCTCCAGGACGAAGTCCGCGTGAGTGACGAAGCCCAGCAGAGAACTCTTCTGAGCTCTGAGCTTCACCAGCTCCTTCAGGATCTCAGAGTTCTCCTGCAAACACAGAGGGAGGTGGAGGGGGTTCTTGGTCCAGATCTGCTCAGGCACCAGGACTGAAACCAATCTTCACTCCCTCACCGATTAAGAAATAAGAAGAAACCAGAGGGCAGCCACCCTGACAAATCTCCTCCTCCTCACCTCCTTGCAGCGGGAGTTGAAGGCCTCCTCCAGCTTCCTGCGGGTTTCTGGGACAAAGCATTTCTTCATGGTGGGGAAGTAGTGAGGATACTTCAGCGTGATCTTCAATTTGTCTCCATTCTTCTCCAGAGAGTTCAGGAAGTCCTCAGGAAGTCCCCCTGAAACAGGGTCACTGTTAGCCTGTAAACGATAGTCGACCCGCACTTGTCTAGCGCCTTTCAGAGTCAGAACCCCCCAAAGTGCTTTACACTCCAGTGCATCATTCATCCATTCACACACACATTCATGAGGAGCTACAGTGTAGCCACAGCTGCCCTGGGGAGCTCTGACAGAGGCGAGGCTGCTGAGCACAGATACCACCGGTGCCTCTGACCACCAGCAGCAGGTGAGGAGGGTTAAGTGTCTTGCTCAAGGACACAACAGCAGCATTCCCTGCAGGGAGCCGGGATCAATCCTGTAACCCTCTGATTACTGGACAACCCTCCTGAGGTGCTGCTGCCCCAGTAGTAGTTCTGGTTCTGGACTTACCCAGCTCGTCTCTGGTGAAGGTCAGGCTGGTCGTGTCCTCGTTCAGGTTCTTGTTGAAGTCTATGCACAGGTTGCTCAGTTTCTTCTTGATGTTCTTGATTTCCTGTTTAATAATAAAAATGATACATTTGATTTAAAAGCACCTTTAGAGACACCCAAGACCCTTTACAACATGGCTGATGAAACAGACCCAGAACAACATAAACTTATCAAACAGAAATAATAAAACATCTAGATGGTGAAACACAGACTAGGTGGTATAAGCTTGTCTGAACAGGTGGGTTATTAAAGGTGGGAGAGAATGAGTGGTGCGGAGGAGGGGAGCAGACCGGCTGAGTGCGCTACGCCCCACGGTGGCGAGGGGAGCAGCAGAGGAACGAAGTGAGCGGACAGGAGTGGAAATGTGAACGAGATCAGATATAGATGAAGCCAGGTTATGAAGAGCTTTGAAAGTCATGAGCAGAATTTATACACCGATTCTCTGTCTGATGGGCAGCCAGTGGAGTTGTTGCAGGATGGGGGTGATGTGATGAGAGGATGGAGTCCTAGTGATGACACGTGCTGCAGCATTCTGGAGAAGCTGCAGGTTACGGAGGGATTTGTTGGGGAGACCCAAGAGAAGTGAGTTGCAGTTATCGATCCTGGATGTGACGAGGCTGTGGACGAGGATGGCAGTGGTGTGAGGGGCAATGGGGCTTTCACATCTGGGTCGGCCCGGCCCACCCTGGTAGGTTAATTGTTTTCACATCTGGGTAAGCTGTGCGTTTTCCTCAGCCGACCTGGTCTCCGAAAGTCAGCTTGGTGCAAAGCCGACCAAAACACACACACTATCATCTGATTGGCCGGCTGAAGTTCACGCCTACCTATAGAGGGAGCCTTTGATTGGTGGGTAGAATCAGCCAGCGGCGGCTTCCTGCATGCGTGATTCAGTATCAGTCTGGATGCGGTGGAGCAAACATCTTCTCTGACTGCAGCCCAGAACCACCACTCCAGTCGTGGCAGCGTTGAGGACAGACAGCCGTGAGGACAGACAGCTGTGAGGACAGACAGCTGTCTCAGTGAGACAGTAGGAAGCTGTGTGCTTCATATCAGAGTCTCCTAAAGCAACACGGCTCACGGCCACCTTTGTTTACTAACTTAAGGAGAACACCACGGACTTCTCTGTGCATCTTTTTCCACACCCACGTGCTCAGAGACGTCCATGTTCCTGCGAAGGCTGTGTGAACAACACCTGGCCGTGCGGGGGCGGGCCGACACTACCAAGACTGGACTGGGCCAGGCGGCTCACAGATGTTATTGATGATGAGATGGTTGTAAAGAGACTACAGACTTTGAAGATGAAGGGTAGAAGTTAGTTGGTCTCTAAATGCAGTTGTTAAAACTTATTCCACTTTTCGTACGGCGAATGAAGCGCCCTCCTGCCCCGGCGGAACGCACCTGGCTGGGTATGTAATGGATTCCTGGAGCGAGTGGAAGATTATATGCCGGTCGCCGCTGTCCATGGAGGATTCAGAAGACATTTATATTTTTGGACTCATGACTACTGGGTTTCTGCTGTTTGGAGCTGGTGGATTCCTGGTGTATCAAAAGATTCTGGCGCTGTCGGGGAAAATTGGAAAACCTACGGAGGGCAAGTGAAGGGCTGGGTCGTGGGTCATCTCAGACTCGTGCGTTAATCGAGCTGAACCGTAAGCTGGCTGCGGTTTTGGAACCCATATGCGAAATGGCAATCAGCTTGGAGAAAATGTCAGCTCGGCTTGGTGGACACTGATTGCTGTTTAGTTTACGTTATTTCTGTTCTGCACCCCTCAGGTCCCCTTACACCTTTAGTTTTAATATTCAATGTTTTCACGTACTTAGTAATTCACGGTTAGCTTTCTTACCTACTCCACGTTACAGAAATTCCCTGTATCTGTGTGGCACACAGTACAAACTCAGTATTCCATGTTTTCATGCAACTAGAAATTCTGTTACCTTTCTTTAGTTAACCCCGACACCTCCTCTGTAGTACACTGTGCTAGTTTTGCTGTTTGGGTTTACGTTATTCCTATTTTATATAGCAAGTTGCAAACTGAGCAGAAAAATGTTTGACAAATCAAAGAGAGAGCAATGATGATATGTCTTTTCTTTCTGCTGATCCAAAAAATGATCCGATCCGTGACTGAAAACCGCGATCCGATCTGAACCGTGAGTTTTTTGATCTGTTGCATCTCTACCAGTCACCTACCACTTTTACTTCTCTAGTGTCAGTACTCAATGTTTTATTGTAATTCTGTTCATTTTATGTTTTTGTCTGTGAAGTACTTTGTGATTTCTGTCTGCAAACAGTGCTATATAATAAATAATCTTCTAGACTGGAAAAAGGACGTTGGTATAGCGGGGTCTAGGCCAGGTTGATTGTGGCTTTGAAAGCAAGAGGGACGGTTCCAGTGTTTAGAGAACAAAGAGAGATATCGATGATGACAGGTCTTTACGAGCTGTGGGGGGGTGACAGGTGGAGGGTTTGGATTTCAGGATGAGTTCAGTAATGTCTTGGACTGAGGGGAAGATAAAGCTGTCGGACTTGGGGAGGGGACAGTGATGTCCACTCCAGTGTCTGAAGCACCCTGAAAGGTCAGGTGTTGATGGATGTCAGTGATTTCAAGCAGAAGAAGGATGAAGGTGCAGATAAGATGGACATGAAATCGGAATTTGATCAGAACTATCTGGGCCAGACGGGAATACCAGGGAACCTGTGTGCAGGAGTGCGTCAGAACAAAGTTCAAGCTGTGGCTTCGACCTTTTCACAACCAAAACACGGTTTGAGCAGAAGAGCGAGCTGTTAGAATAACAAACGGGAAGCTGCTTCACCTCCTGCGTCTCCTTGGGCAGGTGGAGGCCATTCCTCCTCCCCAGTTTGATCAGTCGCTCCATATAACGTCTAGCCTCCGGAGAGATGCTTTCAGCATCCAGGATCTTCTGCAGAAGGAACAAAAACAGAAGCAAACGATTCTTCACAGATCTTCATCATCATCATCATCATTATAGATCACAACGTAATTATTTAGCCGGTAGAAACCAAAACATTTACAAGACAGAGCAGGAAACAAACATCAGGAGCTTTAGGATCAAACATCACCAGTTTTAAAAGACCTGGAGGACCTGTGTGCTGATTGGTGGAAACCCTATGACATCATTTTACCTCCAGAGCGACGATCCTCTGGTAGACGTCCTCCCTCATGCTCATCTCCACGTCGAACTCAGACAATTGCTTGTCGGCCTCGGTGCTCGCAGTACGGACCTCCTTACTGGGAGATACGTGTTGTGGGAAGTCCAGCATGTTCCTCTGTACTGAGACACAGAGGGCGGAGTCAATGTCAAGGGGGGTGGGGTTTGAAAAGTCACAAGGACCTGTTCAATCAGGGGGAGTTGGAGGAACACAGAATCTACACTTGGTGAGAAGAGCTCAGCTGTTGGAATAAATACAACCTCCCTCGTTGTTATTGCTCCCTCAGCAATGTAATTACATATAATATGCAAGATTGTTAGAGTTTGATGTCTACTTCTAAGAATTGTGGAGAATTTTGCAAAAAGGAATTTTTGGGTAGAACAGCGCCATCTAGAGGACAAATCTAAAATGTCTTTCTCAATGTTAGGGCACACAAAAATAAATATGATCTATAACTTTCCTGACAAAATCTTTTAATTTCCGGAGTAAAACGGTGAAATTGAATAAGGCCTTTAGGCCACGCCCACTTTCACAAAATAATTTTCAATATATGGCTTCAGGGTGTGTATGTGCACATCTGTACCCAGCTTTGTAAAAATCCATCTATCGGTTATGCTGATATAAACTCTTTGACCCTTTGGCGCCCCCACAGGTGAATCTGAACAAAATTAAAGAGAACATCTCGACCCATAAAAGAATCTGAAGTCTTCTTTTGAGCGTTCATTCTGTGTGCTTTTTTTCTAACTGTTATCACTTCTTTAACACAGATCAAGAGTTGTTTTTATTTTTTTCTTGCCGACGTTTCGATAAACTGCGATCTTCCTCAGAGCTACGTCGAGGTTGGCGGCGTCACTTCCTTCTCTGTTTATCCGCGGGCAGCAGAGGACGGTGTCGCCCTCTGCTGCCCGCGCTCTCCTCGTTGATGACATAGTCCCATGCACGATCCAGTGTGTAAACTCCATCGTCTCTGTTCATGGTCACGTCTCCTTATTTCTATCGCTTCCTTGATCCATCTTTTGTATTTTTGTTGCTCGGTGTTTATGATCCTTGTTCCGTCCCAGTCCATCATATGATTTTCCATATAATGGCTGGAAAATGTTTTCCGTTGTTGCAGTACCACGTCAGCCAGAGCTCACCAGTGTCCGTGCTCCACATTCCACCTCTAACCAGATTGCTTAAACGTTAATTCATCTCCCTCTTGCTTTCTTGTACTTTCGCCCAAAAATATTTTATGTTCAATAAATCACATGACTGGGCTAATATCTCTCGCTAGCACCACAATCCTATTGAACCTGACAAATATTTATTTCTAACTCTCAGAGATAAGTGGCAGATAAGTAGAAGCTAAACAGCTTCTTTGCTCGTTTTGAAAACACTGCCCATTCATATTCATATTCACTTTCACAACACCCCCACCAGGGGAGCAACTCTCCCACTCTTATTCTCCAGGAACATGAAGTGAGAAGAACCCTGAGAGCAGTGAACCCCAGGAAAGCTGCCGGACCAGACGGTATACCGGGGATCGTGGTCAGGGAGTGTGCCAATGAGCTGGCAGGAATCCTCACCAAGTTGTTTAACCTCTCCTTGCTTCATGCCTCTGTTCCTAGTTGCCTCAAGTCTGCAACAATTATTCCCATCCCCAAAAAATCGTCCATAGACAGCTTAAATGACTATCGACCAGTTGCCCTCACACCTGTAATTACAAAGTGTCTGGAGCGACTCATCTCTAACCACATCCACGCCTGTCTCCCCACCTCCTTCGACCCCCTCCAGTTCGCTTACAGGGGAAACAGATCAACAGAGGACATCATCGCCCTGACGCTACACACCGAGCCATCTGGAGACCAGGGGAAGCTACGTCAGAATGCTTTTTGTTGATTTCAGCTCAGCCTTCAACACCATTATCCCGGACATTCTCATCTCAAAACTGCTGAGCCTTCAGATCCCTCCCTCCACCTGCCATTGGATAAAAGATTTTCTCACAAATCGCCCACAGCAGGTCAAATCTGACCCCCACCTCTCCTCCACCATCTTGCTCAGTACTGGCTGTCCTCAGGGCTGTGTGCTGAGCCTCCTACTATACACTCTGTACACATCGGACTGTATTGCATCCCACCCATCCACTGCTATGTTCGTTTGCTGACGACACCACCGTGGTTGGCCTCATCACAGATGGAGACGAAGCAGCGTACCGGACAGAGGTTAGTAACCTGTCGAGGCGGTGCTTAGAAAACAACCTTACTCTAATGTACAGAAAACAAAAGAACTCATCCTGGATTTTAGGAGGCACAGCCACACACACGCCCCTCTCCTCATAGATGGTGAGTGTGTGGACTCTGTCCCCTCCATCAGGTTCCTTGGCACCAGCATCTCTGATGACCTGTCCTGGTCTGCCAACATCAGAGCTCTAGTTAAGAAGGCCCAGCAGCGGCTTCACTTTCTCCGGGTCTTGAGAAGGTGTGGCCTGGACCAGAAGCTGTTGTTGGCTTTCTACCACTGCTCTGCGGAGAGCACCTTTACCTACTCTCTGAGTGTGTGGTATCCAGGCTCCACAGCTGAGGACAAGAAGGCTGTGCAGAGGACAACAAATACTGCTCAGAGGATTATTGGCTGCACCTTGCCATCCCTTGAGACTGTTTCCAGAATCCGCTGCCTGAAGAGATCCCACTGCCATCCTCCGGGATCCCACCCACCCTGCCCACTACCTGTTTGACGTTTTGCCCTCAGGGCGCTGCTACAGGTCAATTAAATCACGCACCACCAAACTCTTAAATAGCTTCTTCCCTTGGGCCATCAGAACATTTAACACAACAGCACCTTTCAGCCACCCACATTCCTGTCAGTAATTTAGTCTAACTGCAAATGGTTTTATTTGTTTTTATTTATTTATTATTTCTTTCTTTTATTTATTTTAAATCCTTTTAAGCTGCTGCCCTGGTGGATCTGAATCACCGGTTTGCACTGCACTTCTTGTTGTTCTGCTAAAATGTCCTCTATGTTCTTAATTTACTGTTATTTATTGTCTTGTGCACTGTTGATGGGTGGACCATCCGTAATTTAATTGACATGAGCAATTACAAATAAAGTCTATTCTATTCTATTCTACTTATTGTTTGCTGGCTACCTTTTTAGTCTGGCACGTATGTAGCATTACTATGATAAATTTATAGTTACCACTTAAAATCCTTCCGTTTATTCATTTATCCATGTTGAATTCAGTTTATTTAACAACTTTGTTCAAATGCACATGCAGGTCTTCAGTTCTCACTGCCTCTTGGCTCTGGTCTGTGTATCGAACTAAAAACAGCTGCTCTCTGTGCACATACACAATATTTTGATAGAGCTGAATTCATGACGTTTTTCTCATTCACGTGTTTTTGTTCCTGCTGTCGGACAATAGAACAAGTATGAAAACCTGAGTGGACCGTGGCCCGGTAGACTACCCGTCACTATCTGGAAGCTGTCGTCATGTTTGCTACGGCTCCACTAAACCAAAGGCATGAGTGACGACACCCACAGCTCTCTGCTGCTCCTCTGTCACAACAGAGAGAAGGAGGAAAACCTCTCACTACATATAATTCAATTCAGTTTATTTCTATAGCGCCAAATCACAACAAGAGTCGTCTCAAGGCTCTTCACAAAGTAAACATTCCAATACAGTTCAGTTCATTAAGCCAATCAGTAAAAAGGAACCCAGCAGATTGACTAGTGTCAGTGTCTTTACAGCAATCCTCATACCAAGCAAGCATGTAGCGACAGTGGAGAGGAAAACCCTTTTAACAGGAAGAAACCTCCAGAGGATCCTGGATCATTCAGCAGGACTCATAGAATAGAATAGAATAGAATAGAATAGAATAGAATAGAATAGAATAGAATAGACTTTATTGATCCCTCAGTGGGGAAATTCACTTGTCACAGCAGCACCATCACTCAAAAGGTAATTAGAAGAAGATAAAAACAAGGATACATGTATATACACATAGGCAGTAATCTAGTATTGTAATCTTAGATCACTAAAAAAAACACAAATAAAAGATAAAAACAAACTTGTTACCAGCACTGTGCAGCATTGAACTCTTGAACTGAAAGTCACTAGTTTTGGCCCTTCTGTGGAGAAATAAATCTTTCCTTGGGTCTGAAAAATCGGTAAATCTAGCAACAAAGACAGATGGAAACACTGGGAAGCAGAACTGTTCTAAGGGAATACGCAATCTGATTGGTTGGTAGCATCACATGGGGCGCTGTGACGGCTAGATGCAGAAATGAAAGCAGACCAGCGCTACAGCCCAATATGACCCGATGAAGGCTGCTGAAAACAGACATAAACTTCTAACCTAGTTGCGTTCATCCACAAGGAGGGAAAAGTATTTTCCAGGACAACTCAAACGTTTCCAGGATATTTTACTTTTTTCCTATTTTCCATGTGTTTTCTATGACTGGAAAATCGGTCCATCATTTTCCAGGTTTTCCAGG
>SSNS01000760.1:126013-154736 GCA_006937985.1 Aphyosemion australe | reverse complement strand
TGACGGCTCTCAGTCGTGAGGCGGGATCTACGGTTGTCTTTCAAAATGTCAGCACGCAATTGGATAGCGCTAGGACCAATCAGAGTGACGAACAACATGACGTAATCACGGCGACGGAAAAGCGGGAGGCTTTAATAGCGTCTAGCTTCAATGATTTCTGTCGTTTTTGTATGAAAAACACGCGAATATCAGGTGTACTGGGACATTGCACTACTTTGTTTGATAAAAATAAGAAGCCGCTAAGTATATCAGACAGACTTACGCACGTTGGAGTCTAAATAATCCAATGTTGATGACAAAGCCGTTTCAAACCAACGTGTTTTCCGAGTTGCCGCCATGTTGCTTGGGTTCGCGGCGTTCGCGGCCGCAGCGCTGACGTCATCGGCTACTCCCGCTCTGTGATTGGCCCATGATATAGAGCGCTGTGATTGGCCCAACCAAAACTATAGCGAGTTGTGATTGGATAGACACAGCAGTGGTTTGGGCTGCGAGGGTTCCAATGAAGCGTGCCTAGACCAAACTCTGCAAAGCAAGAATTGGTCTAGTTCACTAGGCTATGAACTGTTGGCAATTAGAATCAGAATCAGGTTTATTGCCATGTAGAATTTGTTTTGGTGGCAAGGTGCAAACATACGTACAAGACGGGCCGTATATAAAATCAACCATAAGCATAGGAATATAGGTAACTGGTGCGGGTGGTTATTGGTTGTTCAGGAGTCTTACAGCAGAGGGGAAGAAGCCGTTTTTGTGACGTGAGGTCCGAGTCTGTAAGGACCTGAACCTCCTCCCTGAGGGTAGAGTACCAAACAGTCCATGACCAGGGTGAGAAGGGTCAGCTGTTATCCAACCTGCGCGTCTCAGAACCCTGGAGGTGTGCAGGTCATATATTGATGGGAGGTTACATCCGATCACCTTTCCTGCCGAGCACACTGACAACTGGTCAGGGTTAACACATGACACTGAAGGATGGAGATACCTTCATGAAATGAGATGCTAAATTCCTACTAGTGCATTTGTTATTATAAATATCCTTAAATATAATTTCTACTTGTTCATATCTGAAATTTTCAAAATTGACTAGTAAGAATATTATTTTGACAAGGATAAATTATATTATTGCTATGTAGAATAGGAATTACAGAGGTGTTGATTAAATGTTCAAATGGCTTGCCATACTGGCTTGTTGTAGACAAATACAGAAGAATCGTAGTACACTACTACTAAACAAACCCTCGTTCACTGGATTATTCTAACACAGGGGTCCCACTCTTTTCTTGAAACAATTTTCAAGGACTTTTCCAGCTGCTACAGTACAAGTCAAGTTATCACAATTAGGGCTGGGTGACATACCAATACTATTATCATATCGGGATATATTTTGAAACAGATATGATATTGTACCTATTTATATCGGTATTATAGTTGTGCAAAGATTGTTATCTTTCACAATGCCACCTACTTTCCTCTGCTTGTAATGCAACACAACTAAAACAGAAGTTACTCTCTACTTTAGTTCATACGCTGCTATTTTACGTGCTGATGTCAGTTTAAAAGTCCAAACTCTCACAGTCAAGCTGTATTGGCAATCAGTCATTTAGCGTTGGGAAATATTAACGATTATCGAACTTTTAAATTAATTGCATTTGCTCGCACCGAGGCACCGTACGCATCTGGTATACATAACAGCATAAACTGATGAGTTACGTGTTTTTGACTCTAAATTATTTTTGATTTATCAAATCTTTGTGACTGTTTTTTGTCATTTATATTGCTGAAATGGTTTTTGTAAAGCTAAATGTGTTTAAAATCAAAATCCATTTCGTGATTTGGCGCTATATAAATAAACTGAATTGAATTGAATTTAGCCTACTGGTGGATCTGAAGTAAAATATTCTGACAAACTACGGTAAAACACCAGGGCCGTTTCTCAATATGTGTACTTGTCTGTACTTGTGTACTCCTGTCCTTGTGAAACGTCATCAACGATGGTCCAAGTACTGTTCCAATCCTAAGTACATATAATGACAAGTTTGCTCAAAGTTCCCGGATATGTTCTTGCTCTGCCCATTGTATCGAGGATGCACTGATGCATCCTTCTGCGGACTTGGGACAGCAACATTTCCCATAATGCATTGCGCCGCTAACCGTTATACTCCCAACGGCAGAGGAGAACGCTCATAACTGTTGTGTTTTATATCAGAAATACAAATAAATCAATATAAAGTTGTCTGTTATTGTAAATAATTGCGTATAACCTGTAAAATTTGCTGTGTATTTGTTTTTTTCTTCTTTCAGACGCTTCACGATCCCTCAAAATGCTAATGAGCTAACCCACTATCAAAATAAAAACATCATTGCTTTGTTTTGATGAAAAATAAACTTTTTTTCTTCATTTAACAGCAGGAAATGCTGATATTTTATCAGTTTGGATGAACAGTGGACCAAATATAATACAAATAATACATTTTCATTGTTTTTTGTCATTTAAGGAACAGACTAGACTTTTATTTTTATGTCAGGTCGTTTTTTTTAACCGTAGCAACAAGCAGCGCTTGTTACCGTGAGGCAAAGAAGTACGCTTGTTCCAAATGTTGTCCTCGTCCTCCCGTACTCAGCAGAACGGACTTTCTGGTGTACTAGGCAAGAACACACTTGTCAAGTACACAAGAACGTACTAGCGTCCTTGAGTATTGAGAAACGGCCCAGGATATATGGTATATCCCAAGCTTTGGAGAAGTGTCTTGTTCTACAATTGTACCTTATATTTTGTACATTTAACCAGATTGTTTAAATGTTTATTCATCTCCATCCGTCTCTCTTGAACTTTCTCCACAAAATATTTTATGTTCAATAAATCACATAACTAGGCTAATATGTCTCGCTAGCACCACTTTTTAGTCTGGCACGTATGTGGCATTACTATGATAGAGCTTTCTACAGTAGCTAAAAATAGATCATGATGTAATGTTGCAAAGCACTCTGGGACGAAGGATCATACAAGCAAGCAGGCATTTATAATAGTTTCCTATGGGTCTGAGTTGCTCCGATCTGGCTAAAGTTATTTTTTCGTTTCCTAAAGATTTTTCAAACAGCAAGGAACTAAGCGCTGCTGTTGGGGGAGGTGCTATTCGGATTCTAGACACCCAGATCGGATGTCGGAGAGGACTTTTTATCCCTTTTCCAAAGCCGGTAAAGTCCGCGACCACATTAAACAGCTGGAAAGCTACACGGGCTAAGCTAAAGACAGAAGAAGCAAAGAGGTGGTAGTTTTTATGTGGATGAGCAGATTTTAACTGTGTGGAGCAGATCAAGAAAAGCACGTATATTTGTTCCTTACATCTTCCCGGAAGGAAAAGGTCCTATATTCAAGAATGACCAGCCGCCGGTCCTAGCGACGCTCTCTGACGTGGAGTTATCCAGGAGGAGCAGCAGCGGAGCATAGCTAACCAGGAGGCAGCGTTGTTAACGGAGAGTTAGAGGCAGCGTTGTTAACGGAGAGTTAGAGGCAGCGTTGTTAACGGAGAGTTAGAGGCAGCGTTGTTAACGGAGCGTTAGAGGCAGCGTTGTTAACGGACAGTTAGAGGCAGCGTTGTTAACGGACAGTTAGAGGCACCGTTGTTAACGGACAGTTAGAGGCAGCGTTGTTAACGGAGAGTTAGAGGCAGAGGTGTTAACGGAGAGTTAGAGGCAGAGGTGTTAACGGAGAGTTAGAGGCAGTGTTGTTAAAGGAGAGTTAGAGGCAGCGTTGTTAACGGAGAGTTAGAGGCAGCGTTGTTAACGGAGAGTTAGAGGCAGAGGTGTTAACGGAGAGTTAGAGGCAGAGGTGTTAACGGAGAGTTAGAGGCAGTGTTGTTAANAAGCCGACCAAAACACACACACTATCATCTGATTGGCCGGCTGAAGTTCACGCCTACCTATAGAGGGAGCCTTTGATTGGTGGGTAGAATCAGCCAGCGGCGGCTTCCTGCATGCGTGATTCAGTATCAGTCTGGATGCGGTGGAGCAAACATCTTCTCTGACTGCAGCCCAGAACCACCACTCCAGTCGTGGCAGCTTGAGGACAGACAGCCGTGAGGACAGACAGCTGTGAGGACAGACAGCTGTCTCAGTGAGACAGTAGGAAGCTGTGTGCTTCATATCAGAGTCTCCTAAAGCAACACGGCTCACGGCCACCTTTGTTTACTAACTTAAGGAGAACACCACGGACTTCTCTGTGCATCTTTTTCCACACCCACGTGCTCAGAGACGTCCATGTTCCTGCGAAGGCTGTGTGAACAACACCTGGCCGTGCGGGGGCGGGCCGACACTACCAAGACTGGACTGGGCCAGGCGGCTCACAGATGTTATTGATGATGAGATGGTTGTAAAGAGACTACAGACTTTGAAGATGAAGGGTAGAAGTTAGTTGGTCTCTAAATGCAGTTGTTAAAACTTATTCCACTTTTCGCACGGCGAATGAAGCGCCCTCCTGCCCCGGCGGAACGCACCTGGCTGGGTATGTAATGGATTCCTGGAGCGAGTGGAAGATTATATGCCGGTTGCCGCTGTCCATGGAGGATTCAGAAGACATTTATATTTTTGGACTCATGACTACTGGGTTTCTGCTGTTTGGAGCTGGTGGATTCCTGGTGTATCAAAAGATTCTGGAGCTGTCGGGGAAAATTGGAAAACCTACGGAGGGCAAGTGAAGGACTGGGTCGTGGGTCATCTCAGACTCGTGCGTTAATCGAGCTGAACCGTAAGCTGGCTGCGGTTTTGGAACCCATACGCGAAATGGCAATCAGCTTGGAGAAAATGTCAGCTCGGCTTGGTGGACACTGATTGCTGTTTAGTTTACGTTATTTCTGTTCTGCACCCCTCAGGTCCCCTTACACCTTTAGTTTTAATATTCAATGTTTTCACGTACTTAGTAATTCACGGTTAGCTTTCTTACCTACTCCACGTTACAGAAATTCCCTGTATCTGTGTGGCACACAGTACAAACTCAGTATTCCATGTTTTCATGCAACTAGAAATTCTGTTACCTTTCTTTAGTTAACCCCGACACCTCCTCTGTAGTACACTGTGCTAGTTTTGCTGTTTGGGTTTACGTTATTCCTATTTTATATAGCAAGTTGCAAACTGAGCAGAAAAATGTTTGACAAATCAAAGAAAGAGCAATGATGATATGTCTTTTCTTTGATCCGAATGATCCGATCCGTGACTGAAAACCGCGATCCGATCTGAACCGTGTTTTTTGATCTGTTGCATCTCTACCAGTCACCTACCACTTTTACTTCTCTAGTGTCACTACTCAATGTTTTATTGTAATTCTGTTCATTTTATGTTTTTGTCTGTGAAGTACTTTGTGATTTCTGTCTGCAAACAGTGCTATAATATAAATAATCTTCTAGACTGGAAAAAGGACGTTGGTATAGCGGGGTCTAGGCCAGGTTGATTGTGGCTTTGAAAGCAAGAGGGACGGTTCCAGTGTTTAGAGAACAAAGAGAGATATCGATGATGACAGGTCTTTACGAGCTGTGGGGGGGTGACAGGTGGAGGGTTTGGATTTCAGGATGAGTTCAGTAATGTCTTGGACTGAGGGGAAGATAAAGCTGTGGGACTTGGGGAGGGGACAGTGATGTCCACTCCAGTGTCTGAAGCACCCTGAAAGGTCAGGTGTTGATGGATGTCAGTGATTTCAAGCAGAAGAAGGATGAAGGTGCAGATAAGATGGACATGAAATCGGAATTTGATCAGAACTATCTGGGCCAGACGGGAATACCAGGGAACCTGTGTGCAGGAGTGCGTCAGAACAAAGTTCAAGCTGTGGCTTCGACCTTTTCACAACCAAAACACGGTTTGAGCAGGAGAGCGAGCTGTTAGAATAACAAACGGGAAGCTGCTTCACCTCCTGCGTCTCCTTGGGCAGGTGGAGGCCATTCCTCCTCCCCAGTTTGATCAGTCGCTCCATATAACGTCTAGCCTCCGGAGAGATGCTTTCAGCATCCAGGATCTTCTGCAGAAGGAACAAAAACAGAAGCAAATGATTCTTCACAGATCTTCATCATCATCATCATCATTATAGATCACAACGTTATTATTTAGCCAGTAGAAACCAAAACATTTACAAGACAGAGCAGGAAACAAACATCAGGAGCTTTAGGATCAAACATCACCAGTTTTAAAAGACCTGGAGGACCTGTGTGCTGATTGGTGGAAACCCTATGACATCATTTTACCTCCAGAGCGACGATCCTCTGGTAGACGTCCTCCCTCATGCTCATCTCCACGTCGAACTCAGACAATTGCTTGTCGGCCTCGGTGCTCGCGGTACGGACCTCCTTACTGGGAGATACGTGTTGTGGGAAGTCCAGCATGTTCCTCTGTACTGAGACACAGAGGGCGGAGTCAATGTCAAGGGGGGTGGGGTTTGAAAAGTCACAAGGACCTACACTAGGTTAGCAGCTTGGTGAGAAGAGCTCAGCTGTTGGAATAAATACAACCTCCCTCGTTGTTATTGCTCCCTCAGCAATGTAATTACATATAATATGCAAGATTGTTAGAGTTTGATGTCTACTTCTAAGAATTGTGGAGAATTTTGCAAAAAGGAATTTTTGGGTAGAACAGCGCCATCTAGAGGACAAATCTAAAATGTCTTTCTCAATGTTAGGGCACACAAAAATAAATATGATCTATAACTTTCCTGACAAAATCTTTTAATTTCCGGAGTAAAACGGTGAAATTGAATAAGGCCTTTAGGCCACGCCCACTTTCACAAAATAATTTTCAATATATGGCTTCAGGGTGTGTATGTGCACATCTGTACCCAGCTTTGTAAAAATCCATCTATCGGTTATGCTGATATAAACTCTTTGACCCTTTGGCGCCCCCACAGGTGAATCTGAACAAAATTAAAGAGAACATCTCGACCCATAAAAGAATCTGAAGTCTTCTTTTGAGCGTTCATTCTGTGTGCTTTTTTTCTAACTGTTATCACTTCTTTAACACAGATCAAGAGTTGTTTTTATTTTTTTCTTGCCGACGTTTCGATAAACTGCGATCTTCCTCAGAGCTACGTCAAGGTTGGCGGCGTCACTTCCTTCTCCGTTTATCCGCGGGCAGCAGAGGACGGTGTCGCCCTCTGCTGCCCGCGCTCTCCTCGTTGATGACATAGTCCCATGCACGATCCAGTGTGTAAACTCCATCGTCTCTGTTCATGGTCACGTCTCCTTATTTCTATCGCTTCCTTGATCCATCTTTTGTATTTTTGTTGCTCGGTGTTTATGATCCTTGTTCCGTCCCAGTCCATCATATGATTTTCCATATAATGGCTGGAAAATGTTTTCCGTTGTTGCAGTACCACCTCAGCCAGAGCTCACCAGTGTCCGTGCTCCACATTCCACCTCTAACCAGATTGCTTAAACGTTAATTCATCTCCCTCTTGCTTTCTTGTACTTTCGCCCAAAAATATTTTATGTTCAATAAATCACATGACTGGGCTAATATCTCTCGCTAGCACCACAATCCTATTGAACCTGACAAATATTTATTTCTAACTCTCAGAGATAAGTAGCAGATAAGTAGAAGCTAAACAGCTTCTTTGCTCGTTTTGAAAACACTGCCCATTCATATTCATATTCACTTTCACAACACCCCCACCAGGGGAGCAACTCTCCCACTCTTATTCTCCAGGAACATGAAGTGAGAAGAACCCTGAGAGCAGTGAACCCCAGGAAAGCTGCCGGACCAGACGGTATAGCGGGGATCGTGGTCAGGGAGTGTGCCAATGAGCTGGCAGGAATCCTCACCAAGTTGTTTAACCTCTCCTTGCTTCATGCCTCTGTTACTAGTTGCCTCAAGTCTGCAACAATTATTCCCATCCCCAAAAAATCGTCCACAGACAGCTTAAATGACTATCGACCAGTTGCCCTCACACCTGTAATTACAAAGTGTCTGGAGCGACCATCGGGAGCGACTCATCTCTAACCACATCCACGCCTGTCTCCCCACCTCCTTCGACCCCCTCCAGTTCGCTTACAGGGGAAACAGATCAACAGAGGACATCATCGCCCTGACGCTACACACCGAGCCATCTGGAGACCAGGGGAAGCTACGTCAGAATGCTTTTTGTTGATTTCAGCTCAGCCTTCAACACCATTATCCCGGACATTCTCATCTCAAAACTGCTGAGCCTTCAGATCCCTCCCTCCACCTGCCATTGGATAAAAGACTTTCTCACAAATCGCCCACAGCAGGTCAAATCTGACCCCCACCTCTCCTCCACCATCTTGCTCAGTACTGGCTGTCCTCAGGGCTGTGTGCTGAGCCTCCTACTATACACTCTGTACACATCGGACTGTATTGCATCCCACCCATCCACTGCTATGTTCGTTTGCTGACGACACCACCGTGGTTGGCCTCATCACAGATGGAGACGAAGCAGCGTACCGGACAGAGGTTAGTAACCTGTCGAGGCGGTGCTTAGAAAAGTACCTTACTCTAATGTACAGAAAACAAAAGAACTCATCCTGGATTTTAGGAGGCACAGCCACACACACGCCCCTCTCCTCATAGATGGTGAGTGTGTGGACTCTGTCCCCTCCATCAGGTTCCTTGGCACCAGCATCTCTGATGACCTGTCCTGGTCTGCCAACATCAGAGCTCTAGTTAAGAAGGCCCAGCAGCGGCTTCACTTTCTCCGGGTCTTGAGAAGGTGTGGCCTGGACCAGAAGCTGTTGTTGGCTTTCTACCACTGCTCTGCGGAGAGCACCTTCACCTACTCTCTGAGTGTGTGGTATCCAGGCTCCACAGCTGAGGACAAGAAGGCTGTGCAGAGGACAACAAATACTGCTCAGAGGATTATTGGCTGCACCTTGCCATCCCTTGAGACTGTTTCCAGAATCCGCTGCCTGAAGAGATCCCACTGCCATCCTCCGGGATCCCACCCACCCTGCCCACTACCTGTTTGACGTTTTGCCCTCAGGGCGCTGCTACAGGTCAATTAAATCACGCACCACCAAACTCTTAAATAGCTTCTTCCCTTGGGCCATCAGAACATTTAACACAACAGCACCTTTCAGCCACCCACATTCCTGTCAGTAATTTAGTCTAACTGCAAATGGTTTTATTTGTTTTTATTTATTTATTATTTCTTTCTTTTATTTATTTTAAATCCTTTTAAGCTGCTGCCCTGGTGGATCTGAATCACCGGTTTGCACTGCACTTCTTGTTGTTCTGCTAAAATGTCCTCTATGTTCTTAATTTACTGTTATTTATTGTCTTGTGCACTGTTGATGGGTGGACCATCCGTAATTTAATTGACATGAGCAATTACAAATAAAGTCTATTCTATTCTATTCTACTTATTGTTTGCTGGCTACCTTTTTAGTCTGGCACGTATGTAGCATTACTATGATAAATTTATAGTTACCACTTAAAATCCTTCCGTTTATTCATTTATCCATGTTGAATTCAGTTTATTTAACAACTTTGTTCAAATGCACATGCAGGTCTTCAGTTCTCACTGCCTCTTGGCTCTGGTCTGTGTATCGAACTAAAAACAGCTGCTCTCTGTGCACATACACAATATTTTGATAGAGCTGAATTCATGACGTTTTTCTCATTCACGTGTTTTTGTTCCTGCTGTCGGACAATAGAACAAGTGAAATGAAAACCTGAGTGGACCGTGGCCCGGTAGACTACCCGTCACTATCTGGAAGCTGTCGTCATGTTTGCTACGGCTCCACTAAACCAAAGGCATGAGTGACGACACCCACAGCTCTCTGCTGCTCCTCTGTCACAACAGAGAGAAGGAGGAAAACCTCTCACTACATATAATTCAATTCAATTCAGTTTATTTCTATAGCGACAAATCACAACAAGAGTCGTCTCAAGGCTCTTCACAAAGTAAACGTTCCAATACAGTTCAGTTCATTAAGCCAATCAGTAAAAAGGAACCCAGCAGATTGACTAGTGTCAGTGTCTTTACAGCAATCCTCATACCAAGCAAGCATGTAGCGACAGTGGAGAGGAAAACCCTTTTAACAGGAAGAAACCTCCAGAGGATCCTGGCTCATTCAGCAGGACTCATAGAATAGAATAGAATAGACTTTATTGATGCCTCAGTGGGGAAATTCACTTGTCACAGCAGCACCATCACTCAAAAGGTAATTAGAAGATAAAAACAAGGATACATGTATATACACATAGGCAGTAATCTAGTATTGTAATCTTAGATCACTAAAAAAACACAAATAAAAGATAAAAACAAACTTGGTACCAGCACTGTGCAGCATTGAACTCTTGAACTGAAAGTCACTAGTTTTGGCCCTTCTGTGGTAAATCTAGCAACAAAGACAGATGGAAACACTGGGAAGCAGAACTGTTCTAAGGGAATACGCAATCTGATTGGTTGGTAGCATCACATGGGGCGCTGTGACGGCTAGATGCAGAAATGAAAGCAGACCAGCGCTACAGCCCAATATGAGCCGATGAAGGCTGCTGAAAACAGACAAACTTCTAACCCGGTTGCGTTCATCCACAAGGAGGGAAAAGTATTTTCCAGGACAACTCAAACGTTTCCAGGATATTTTACTTTTTTCCTATTTTCCATGTGTTTTCTATGACTGGAAAATCGGTCCATCATTTTCCAGGTTTTCCAGGACGCGTGGGAACCCTGAGGAATTTTGGTGCACGATTATAGTCTGAGAAATAATCACGGTTTCATGATTACCACGGTTATTTTACATGAATTGATTTTGGATCTGTATTAACATTAAATCTCACACACACACACACTATAAAGTATTTGAACTCCAGCTGCTTTTTCAGAGATTCTGCTTAGAAAACTGCATTCGTAAAATCAAAGTAATCTCTGTAATGTAATTTTTAAATTACAACTTAAAATACCCTTAGTTATATTTGCCTAACAGCCTGTTCTGAGTTTCTGTAAAGAGACAAAAAAGGTTGAACTGTTTAGCCTGGCAAGCCATCCTACATATGTGAATATATAGTCTGGCCACGAACCATTGACGGCTCTCAGTCGTGAGGCGGGATCTACGGTTGTCTTTCAAAATGTCAGCACGCAATTGGATAGCGCTAGGACCAATCAGAGTGACGAACAACATGACGTAATCACGGCGACGGAAAAGCGGGAGGCTTTAATAGCGTCTAGCTTCAATGATTTCTGTCGTTTTGGTATGAAAAACACGCGAATATCAGGTGTACTGGGACATTGCACTACTTTGTTTGATAAAAATAAGAAGCCGCTAAGTATATCAGACAGACTTACGCACGTTGGAGTCTAAATAATCCAATGTTGATGACAAAGCCGTTTCAAACCAACGTGTTTTCCGAGTTGCCGCCATGTTGCTTGGGTNCACAGCTGAGGACAAGAAGGCTGTGCAGAGGACAACAAATACTGCTCAGAGGATTATTGGCTGCACCTTGCCATCCCTTGAGACTGTTTCCAGAATCCGCTGCCTGAAGAGATCCCACTGCCATCCTCCGGGATCCCACCCACCCTGCCCACTACCTGTTTGACGTTTTGCCCTCAGGGCGCTGCTACAGGTCAATTAAATCACGCACCACCAAACTCTTAAATAGCTTCTTCCCTTGGGCCATCAGAACATTTAACACAACAGCACCTTTCAGCCACCCACATTCCTGTCAGTAATTTAGTCTAACTGCAAATGGTTTTATTTGTTTTTACTTATTTAATATTTATTTATTTTATTTATTTTAAATCCTTTTAAGCTGTTGTCCTGGCAGTTAAGCTGCTGCCCTGGTTGATCTGAATCACCGGTTTGCACTGCACTTCTTGTTGTTCTGCTAAAATGTCCTCTATGTTCTTAATTTACTGTTATTTATTGTCTTGTGCACTGTTGATGGGTGGACCATCCGTAATTTAATTGACATGAGCAATTACAAATAAAGTCTATTCTATTCTATTCTACTTATTGTTTGCTGGCTACCTTTTTAGTCTGGCACGTATGTAGCATTACTATGATAAATTTATAGTTACCACTTAAAATCCTTCCGTTTATTCATTTATCCATGTTGAATTCAGTTTATTTAACAACTTTGTTCAAATGCACATGCAGGTCTTCAGTTCTCACTGCCTCTTGGCTCTGGTCTGTGTATCGAACTAAAAACAGCTGCTCTCTGTGCACATACACAATATTTTGATAGAGCTGAATTCATGACGTTTTTCTCATTCACGTGTTTTTGTTCCTGCTGTCGGACAATAGAACAAGTATGAAAACCTGAGTGGACCGTGGCCCGGTAGACTACCCGTCACTATCTGGAAGCTGTCGTCATGTTTGCTACGGCTCCACTAAACCAAAGGCATGAGTGACGACACCCACAGCTCTCTGCTGCTCCTCTGTCACAACAGAGAGAAGGAGGAAAACCTCTCACTACATATAATTCAATTCAGTTTATTTCTATAGCGCCAAATCACAACAAGAGTCGTCTCAAGGCTCTTCACAAAGTAAACATTCCAATACAGTTCAGTTCATTAAGCCAATCAGTAAAAAGGAACCCAGCAGATTGACTAGTGTCAGTGTCTTTACAGCAATCCTCATACCAAGCAAGCATGTAGCGACAGTGGAGAGGAAAACCCTTTTAACAGGAAGAAACCTCCAGAGGATCCTGGATCATTCAGCAGGACTCATAGAATAGAATAGAATAGAATAGAATAGAATAGAATAGAATAGAATAGAATAGACTTTATTGATCCCTCAGTGGGGAAATTCACTTGTCACAGCAGCACCATCACTCAAAAGGTAATTAGAAGAAGATAAAAACAAGGATACATGTATATACACATAGGCAGTAATCTAGTATTGTAATCTTAGATCACTAAAAAAAACACAAATAAAAGATAAAAACAAACTTGTTACCAGCACTGTGCAGCATTGAACTCTTGAACTGAAAGTCACTAGTTTTGGCCCTTCTGTGGAGAAATAAATCTTTCCTTGGGTCTGAAAAATCGGTAAATCTAGCAACAAAGACAGATGGAAACACTGGGAAGCAGAACTGTTCTAAGGGAATACGCAATCTGATTGGTTGGTAGCATCACATGGGGCGCTGTGACGGCTAGATGCAGAAATGAAAGCAGACCAGCGCTACAGCCCAATATGACCCGATGAAGGCTGCTGAAAACAGACATAAACTTCTAACCTAGTTGCGTTCATCCACAAGGAGGGAAAAGTATTTTCCAGGACAACTCAAACGTTTCCAGGATATTTTACTTTTTTCCTATTTTCCATGTGTTTTCTATGACTGGAAAATCGGTCCATCATTTTCCAGGTTTTCCAGGACGCGTGGGAACCCTGAGGAATTTTGGTGCACGATTATAGTCTGAGAAATAATCACGGTTTCATGATTACACGGTTATTTTACATGAATTGATTTTGGATCTGTATTAACATTAAATCTCTCTCTCACACACACACACACACACACACACACACACACACACACACACACACACACACACACACACACACACACACACACACTATCAAGTATTTGAACTCCAGCTGCTTTTTCAGAGATTCTGCTTAGAAAACTGCATTCGTAAAATCAAAGTAATCTCTGTAATGTAATTTTTAAATTACAACTTAAAATACCCTTAGTTATATTTGCCTAACAGCCTGTTCTGAGTTTCTGTAAAGAGATAAAAAAGGTTGAACTGTTGGCAATTAGAATCAGAATCAGGTTTATTGCCATGTAGAATTTGTTTTGGTGGCAAGGTGCAAACATACGTACAAGACGGGCCGTATATAAAATCAACCATAAGCATAGGAATATAGGTAACTGGTGCGGGTGGTTATTGGTTGTTCAGGAGTCTTACAGCAGAGGGGAAGAAGCCGTTTTTGTGACGTGAGGTCCGAGTCTGTAAGGACCTGAACCTCCTCCCTGAGGGTAGAGTACCAAACAGTCCATGACCAGGGTGAGAAGGGTCAGCTGTTATCCAACCTGCGCGTCTCAGAACCCTGGAGGTGTGCAGGTCATATATTGATGGGAGGTTACATCCGATCACCTTTCCTGCCGAGCACACTGACAACTGGTCAGGGTTAACACATGACACTGAAGGATGGAGATACCTTCATGAAATGAGATGCTAAATTCCTACTAGTGCAGTTTGCTGGTGAAGGTTCTCATTCATCCAGGTCATGGTAGTCCAAAGGGGGTTCAACTGAAGGCAACTGGACTTCTTTGGTTTCTTGAAGACATTTCACTTCTCATTCGAGGAGCTTTGTCAGTTCTGACTGGAATATGGGAGCTTATAAACATCATTTGTAAATCTCTGTGGTAGTAGAAAAGTGGCACTGAGAGAGTAAATTGTGACTGGAGAGATAGTCAGATAATTGAATGAATATATTATTATTATATGTTAATATCATTTACATTCTGAATATCAGCTCCTTTCTGCAGTAGGATAACTCTGTGGGACATTCCTCACAAGTGTTAAGTGACATTAAAGAATTCTGCCAATGGAAATGAAAGGACATTTGAAGGTAGTTTAATACACTTCCCTTCAATACCGTCAGGCCCAGGTCCACTGCTGGAAGACATCTGGTTAATGATCTGCATGACATCCGCTGAACTAACCCGTCTGAATCTAAAGAAGCTACGGCAAAGCTGAGGCTGAGAGTTAACTTTAAGATTTGTATAAGAAAAAGTGGCGTTTGTGGTGACTGGGAGAAATGTTGACTAAATGCATTAGAGATCACTACTGGGTCAATAATGTCGTTATTAATCGTCATAATGCTAGTTGCGCTATCAGACTTTTTTCTTCCAAAATAGTTTTGGATCACTGATATCATTTGTCAGAATGTTTCTGTACTACCTGGCTTTGGCAGTTCTTGTTCGGGTTGTGCACAAATTTCTTAGCCTTTTATATTGATCCCAGTCACAAAGACATTTTGTATGTTTGTATTTTCTCAAGCCCTATCCCTCAGTTTAAATTGACTAATCAAATCAGCATCTACCCAAGGTAAATGATTTCCTTTAACTGCAAAGGTGTGGTTCACTCGTTCAATCAATACATCTGCAGTGGTCTCTAGTAGGAATGAATGCTTTGTAAGTTGTCCTCGGGGGAAGAAAAGCTGTGGTGCGCCTGCTTCGGGCTACTAGAAGTTCTTCAGACGGCAGGATCTGGAGTCTTACTTCCTGATATGTGGACATCTCTCCTCTGATTGGCTAACAGCAACACGACTCTACCACTGACTCTGTTTGCTCTGCAACGTTGATGTTTTATCTCCACCAATAACACAAGCCTGGAGGAGTTCTGCTGTGTGGAGTTGTAGTAGCCCAGACGTTCTCTGCTGTTTCCTGGACGGACGGACGGACAGTCTCTCTCTCTCTCTCTCTCTCTCTCTCTCTCTCTCTCTCTCTCTCTCTCTCTCTCTCTCTCTCTCTGTGTGTTTATATACACACATATAATTTTAACTTGCAAGTCAGTGTTTCTCAGTAGTCAGTGATTGTGTTGCTTCATGTGGGCATCTCATTGCTAAACTCAGTTGATGTTGCCCAGAGGTGGGGGGGTCCCAGCAGCCTCTGAACAAAGCAGAAGCTGCATCAGCTGCTTTCTCTACAAAGCACTGATGAGTTTTTTCTGCTGACTCAGCTCCATCACAGAGACACAATGCCTGACCTGAACGTGAACGTGGGTCCATCTGGCTAGATGGAACGTTAGGAGGACAGACGGAACATTTGGATAAATTCTCTTCATGTCAAACTTTAATTGTATATTTTATTCTAATTTTTCAAAAATCCTAAACACTCAGATTCCCCACCTTATATTTATTTATTATTTTATTTATGTCAAGTAATAAATTAATTCCTTTAATTGAATGAACTAATAGACCAAATTAATCAATAACAGCTGATCAGCAGTTTTAGTGTTAAAATAAATGTGAGTCCACCATCAGCAACAGGATATGGATGACGGTGGCTCAGGGGCTAGGAGCTCGCCCTGTAATTGGTGGGTCGAACCAAGGGGGCACCCCACGGACCCCAGACCTGAAACCAACCAGGAAGTGCCAAAAACTGCAGTTCCACCCTCATCCACTAGGGGCTGGCACCAAAGGTGAGCAAATCCTAATTGACGCCCATGTTAAAAAAGCCAACTTCACAGCAGAAATAAACATGTTTACAGCCTGGTTCAAAAACACATTCTAGGTTTAATAGGTCTAGGTTACAGTCATGACACCTCTGAGGGGGGTGAATTTTTTAGTAACTCTTCCATTTAGGTGTAATTAAATGCTTGAAATTAAGAATAATTAGATTTGATTCACAGCTAGCATGAGCGCTAGCGGCTAGCTCCGGGAAGGCCTCAGCCTCACATTAATAGATGTTCGGCCATTTTGACTCTCTGAACTTTAGTTGTGTCCTCTGTGTGTTCGTGTTTGGATGTTAATCATGAAACTATTGGACAAAGAGGGCAAGCTGTGGTATTGATTGCACTAAGAGATCAACCAAGAAGTCTCTGCTTCTTTTTATCAGAAAAATTATATTTCTGTACTTTATTTTCGCTGGTTGAACGGGGAAAAATGCTGTGTGTTTAACATAACACTGCTTGGTCAATGATGGGTTGAAATATAACGTGTTGGTGGGGCTGGCTGGCAAACAAAACTTACCACGATTATTTTACATATATTGATTTTACATGTGTATTAACATATATAAATCTCACACACACACTATAAAGTATTGGTAAAGTTCATGATTACATAAATAATATAAAGGTTTTGAACTCCAGGAGATATCTATTGCTGCTTTTCAAAGATTCTGCTTAGAAAAACTCATTAGTAAAATCAAAGTAATCTCTGTAATTTTTAAGTTAGTTTAAAACTTTTAAATATACTTAATTATATTTGCCTAATATCCTGTTTTGAGTGTCTGTAAAATGACAAAAACAGTCAGGGTTAACACGTTCATTCAAGTCAACACTGAAGGTGAAGGGCATTTGTTATTATGAATATCCTTAAATATAATTTCTACTTGTTCATATCTGAAATTTTCAAAATTGACTAGTAAGAATATTATTTTGACAAGGATAAATTATATTATTGCTATGTAGAATAGGAATTACAGAGGTGTTGATTAAATGTTAAAATGGCTTGCCATACTGGCTTGTTGTAGACAAATACAGAAGAATCGTAGTACACTACTACTAAACAAACCCTCGTTCACTGGATTATTCTAACACAGGGGTCCCACTCTTTTCTTGAAACGATTTTCAAGGACTTTTTCAGCTGCTACAGTACAAGTCAAGTTATCACAATTAGGGCTGGGTGACATACCAATACTATTATCATATCGGGATATATTTTGAAACAGATATGATATTGTACCTATTCCATTATATCGGTATTATAGTTGTGCAAAGATTGTTATCTTTCACAATGCCACCTACTTTCCTCTGCTTGTAATGTAACACAACTAAAACAGAAGTTACTCTCTACTTTAGTTCATACGCTGCTATTTTACGTGCTGATGTCAGTTTAAAAGTCCAAACTCTCACAGTCAAGCTGTATTGGCAATCAGTCATTTAGCGTTGGGAAATATTAACGATTATCGAACTTTTAAATTAATTGCATTTGCTCGCATCGAGGCACCGTACGCATCTGGTATACATAACAGCATAAACTGATGAGTTACGTGTTTTTGACTCTAAATTATTTTTGATTTATCAAATCTTTGTGACTGTTTGTCATTTATATTGCTGAAATGGTTTTTGTAAAGCTAAATGTGTTTAAATGCAAAATCCATTTCGTGATTTGGCGCTATATAAATAAACTGAATTGAATTGAATTTAGCCTACTGGTGGATCTGAAGTAAAATATTCTGACAAACTACGGTAAAACACCAGGGCCGTTTCTCAATATGTGTACTTGTGTGTATTGTGTACTCCCGTCCTTGTGAAACGTCATCAACGATGGTCCAAGTACTGTTCCAATCCCAAGTACATATAATGACAAGTTCGCTCAAAGTTCCCGGATATGTTCTTGCTCCGCCCATTGTATCGAGGATGAACTGATGCGTCCTTCTGCGGACTTGGGACAGCAACATTTCCCATAATGCATTGCGCCGCTAACCGTTATACTCCGAATGGCAGAGGAGAAAGCTCATAACTGTTGTGTTTTATATCAGAAATACAAATAAATCAATATAAAGTTGTCTGTTATTGTAAATAATTGCGTATAACCTGTAAAATTTGCTGTGTATTTGTTTTTTTCTTCTTTCAGACTTTTCACGATCCCTCAAAATGCTAATGGGCTAACCCACTATCAAAATAAAAACATCATTGCTTTGTTTTGATGAAAAAAAACTTTTTTTCTTCATTTCACAGCAGGAAATGCTGGTATTTTATCAGTTTTGATGAACAGTGGACCAAATATAATACAAATAATACATTTTCATTGTTTTTTGTCATTTAAGGAACAGACTAGACTTTTATTTTTATGTCAGGTCGTTTTTTTTAACCGTAGCAACAAGCAGCGCTTGTTACCGTGAGGCAAAGAAGTACGCTTGTTCCAAATGTTGTCCTCGTCCTCCCGTACTCGGCAGAACGGACTTTCTGGTGTACTAGGCAAGAACACACTTGTCAAGTACACAAGAACGTACTAGCGTCCTTGAGTATTGAGAAACGGCCCAGGATATATGGTATATCCCAAGCTTTGGAGTGTCTTGTTCTACAATTGTACCTTATATTTTGTACATTTAACCAGATTGTTTAAATGTTTATTCATCTCCATCCATCTCTCTTGAACTTTCTCCACAAAATATTTTATGTTCAATAAATCACATAACTAGGCTAATATGTCTCGCTAGCACCACTTTTTAGTCTGGCACGTATGTGGCATTACTATGATAGAGCTTTCTACAGTAGCTAAAAATAGATCATGATGTAATGTTGCAAAGCACTCTGGGACGAAGGATCATACAAGCAAGCAGGCATTTATAATAGTTTCCTATGGGTCTGAGTTGCTCCGATCTGGCTAAAGTTATTTTTTCGTTTCCTAAAGATTTTTCAAACAGCAAGGAACTAAGCGCTGCTGCTGGGGGAGGTGCTAATCGGATTCTAGACACCCAGATCGGATGTCGGAGAGGACTTTTTATCCCTTTTCCAAAGCCGGTAAAGTCCGCGACCACATTAAACAGCTGGAAAGCTACACGGGCTAAGCTAAAGACAGAAGAAGCAAAGAGGTGGTAGTTTTTATGTGGATGAGCAGATTTTAACTGTGTGGAGCAGATCAAGAAAAGCACGTATATTTGTTCCTTACATCTTCCCGGAAGGAAAAGGTCCTATATTCAAGAATGACCAGCCGCCGGTCCTAGCGACGCTCTCTGACGTGGAGTTATCCAGGAGGAGCAGCAGCGGAGCAGAGCTAACCAGGAGGCAGCGTTGTTAACGGAGAGTTAGAGGCAGCGTTAACGGAGAGTTAGAGGCAGAAGTGTTAACGGAGAGTTAGAGGCAGAAGTGTTAACGGAGAGTTAGAGGCAGAAGTGTTAACGGAGAGTTAGAGGCAGCGTTGTTAACGGAGAGGTAGAGGCAGCGGTGTTAACGGAGAGTTAGAGGCAGCGTTGTTAACGGAGAGTTAGAGGCAGCGGTGTTAACGGAGAGTTAGAGGCAGAGGTGTTAACGGAGAGGTAGAGGCAGCGGTGTTAACGGAGAGTTAGAGGCAGCGTTGTTAACGGAGAGTTAGAGGCAGCGGTGTTAACGGAGAGTTAGAGGCAGCGTTGTTAACGGAGAGTTAGAGGCAGCGTTGTTAATGGAGAGTTAGAGGCAGCGTTGTTAACGGAGAGTTAGAGGCAGCGTTGTTAACGGAGAGTTAGAGGCAGCGTTAACAGAGAGTTAGAGGCAGCGTTGTTAACCGTGGTTAATAGTCAAACCAGTTAATCCCTGCAACCCTATGTTGTGTCCAAAAGTACACACCAGCATGGTTATCAGTAATTAATATTTCAACAGACTTGTAATCCATCTTTCAACCGAGAAACGTGATTGTAATCATGAAGGTACGCAGTAATAAAATACTCAATATTTCAATAATTATACTTGAAAATACATGTTTTCAGAAAGGACACTTGAGCCATTGCTCGGCCTGCTTCTCAAAATTCCTACGCAGCAAATGGATTGTGGATACACTTCACCAAAGTCCGCACCGATGAGGAAAGGGGGCGTGGTCAACTTCTGCACTTGAGAATCGCGACATGCTACACACTCGCACCTCCGGACGGGAACGTGGCAACACGCCATTGAGGGGCGCATGGGTGGAAGGGACAGGGCCAGTGATCCGACATTCCCAATGAAGGTCTACTAAAAGATTTATATGCGCCTTTCACAGATCAAAAACAGAGGTCAAGGCACTTTACACTACTAGCTAGCTTTTTCCATGATTGATTCCTTCTACTTATGATTTACAGGTTTCTGCAGAACTTGATGAGCTGCTGAACAGCGACTGCAGGTACTGAATCAGGTGTTTGGAGCAGGTAAACAACTAAAACATGCTGGATCGAGGCCCTCCAGGACCAGGGTGGGGCACCACTTCCTAGTAGGGAGTGTGTATCTGGGATTGAAGGTAAAAATCATCTTCTGGAAGCCATTCATTAACACGTTCAACAGTAAGCTACAGTGGAAATGATAAATTATTAACTCATTTCTACTGGTAACAATGTAATGGAGGCATATTTCTTCCCCTCTATTGGGGCAGCAGCAGCTCAGGACGTAGAGCGGGTCGTCCAGTAATCAGAGGGTTGTAGGATCGATCCTGGTTCCCGGCAGAGAATGCTGCTGCTGTGTCCTTGAGCAAGACACTTAACCCACCATACCTGCTGGTGGTGGTCAGAGGGACTGGTGGCGTCTGTGCTCGGCAGCCTCGCCTCTGTCAGTGCGCCCCAGGGCAGCTGTGGCTACACTATAGCTCATCACCACCAGCGTGTGAATGGGTGAATGATACACTGTAGTGTAAAGAGCTTTGGAGTCCTCCGACTCTGAAAGGAGCTATACAAGTGCGGCTCATTTATCTTTCTTTTATTACATACAGGTTGACAATAATCCAATCTAAAGTTATAGTCAAAGATAGAAGCATTTGTAAATTACATACTACAACAGCCTGCCATGGAGGCAGAGGTATGGCGCAGAGCCGCAGCAACAAACAGGTAGTGGCTGCAGGTCTGCCCCATACCGCCGCAGGCTGCAGCCATCTACAAACAACCGGGATGGTGGTGATTTGTCTTCTGCTTGAAGAGTTTAGTCATTCTTAGCTTCACCAACAACGTGTGTTTTCCGACCTCCACTTGATCGTGAATTGGGGTGTGCTGATTCACTATTTCATTGATGCATTGCTATGTGACACGTGCCAATACAAAACAGCCGTAAAGCGTGGCAGGAACATAAAAGTTACGCGTGCCACTGGGACACTTTAGGGGACGGACCAACGGAAAAAACAAAACCACAGCTTGTTTCTAACGTAGACATGAATACATAGACGCCCCATTGGGTGCTGGAGAGCATAACAGCCTCGCCGCCATATTGGATGGGTCTCCTCGTTCTCCAAAGTCAACACAGAGTGAGGGACTATGACCATTTTTGTGCAGCTTACAGTTGCAACAACAGGCGCACTATTGAAAACAGATCACGTGGGACTACTATTGACTTTTCGAGTATGCACTGGGGGCGAATGGAGACCCTTCCTCAGTAGAAACGTACGAATGGAGACCCAACTAAGATGGCGGCCAGCCACTACGGCAGCTCCAATAGGCAGCGCCAATTCACGGGGCGTCCACGTATATATGTCTGTGGTTTCTAAGCTTCGGCCAATGAGCGAACTCGTCAGGATTAAAGGAAAGTTGTGTTAAAACTAAAATAAAGTACAACAGCAACACTACCATCATGTGACAGCACCTCACACGTTTCCATTCCGGGCTAGATGAAGAGAAGAATGCTGGTGGTTGTTCCTCCTGACCGCCCAACAATCAAGGAGGAATTAATAAAACGTTCCCACAACTTCAGCCACTTTCATTAAACTACAGCACTACTTTGAGTCAAAGCTGAGGCAGCACCAGGGAGCCTTTGGTCATTTATAAGGTCAGTTTGTGGCGGTATTGTGGCGCCATCATGAGTTTTCACAATTAACACCCCCCCAAAATGATCTGAGGAATTATTGATTCGAACCATTCAAGTGTTCGTTTCAGCACTAAAATACAGCACAACTTTTAAGACCCAGATATCAAAATTCAAGCCATTTTAAAGGCTTTTTAATGTATTACTTCCAAATTCATAAATTCAATGCTTTTAACACAGATATATTGTGCATCCCTAATACAGGGGCCTCATTTAGAGAACTTTGTGTACAATCCTTACTAAAACTCTACATAAAGCCGGGCATACACTGTGTGATGTTTGGCCCATTTCGCGAGAGTCTTTGAGGTCGGGGGAAGTTTTGCGTTGTGTAGCATACAGAGGGTAACGAAAAGCAATCAACACCTCACGACCAGCTCCCAATCAGCAATCGTGCGATCCAATGGATATCAAACACGTACCTGTGACCCAAACGTACCAGAACCGCTCCCACAGCACATGCGTCAACACGGCTGCCCAGCTGTTCATACTGATTCAGGTTCTGTTGGAGGTTACTTCCTGTTAAAAGGGAGTTTTCCTCTCCACTGTCGCTACATGCTTGCTTAGTTTGAGGATTGCTGTAAAGTCTCTGACACAACAAGTCAGTGACTCGATGCAACCTGCTGGGTTTTCTTACATAGGAAACTTTTAACTAATTGGCTTAATGAACTGAACTCAATTGGAATGTTTTACTTTGTCAAGTGCCTTGAGACAACTCTGGTCATGATTTGGCACTACTCCAAGGTTAAAGTTTCCTTAAGGTTGCCACATTTTCTCGTCAAGTTTTTCTTATAAAGCACAAAGTTTGCGTAGAAAGTTACGTACACAGCTTTCAGACACCATTTTCTGAGTAAGCAGCCTTATGAATGAGGCCACTGAACATTTCTCTACAAACTGAAGGTGGTCTGGACCCTCTGCTGAGTCGCGTAGGACCACTGATACCATGACCCACTGAACAGAACCAACACTTACCAGTGTACTCCACCTCCACGTCGGCGAGTGCTTTCAGCGTATTCTCGAAGGTGACCCCGCCCAGGTCCAGAGCTCCCACACAGTCATACACCTTCTTGGTGCTGCTGATGAGCTCGTCAGACAGCTGCTGGATCTGCTCCGGGGTCAGGTCCCAATGCAGCCGGTTCTCAGGACAGACCGGTACCGGAGTGCCAAACACCACCTTACCTGAGTGACAGGTAGAAATCAGGTGAGTATCAGTATGAGGAGGGAGGGGGTGTGTAACATTATAACAGATATATCAAAATGAAAAACAAAATAAAACAATCATCCAATCATTATTGTTTATTATGTTATGATTTCTATATCTGAGGGTTTTTATGCTATTTTTGGACTCTGGGGCCACCGTAGAGTTGAACAAATCACGTTGCTGATGGGAAGAGGATTACTAATAAATAAAAGTTCCCGATGTTTGTGTGAAAGGATAATTAAACACTCCGAGTCAAGTTTAATGGAGCCTGTTGTTGAACATTAGCTGCATCAGTTAGCATCGTGCTACAAACATCTGAGGATCAAATAACCACCTATCAGAACATTTATTCGCTCTAACACACACGTGTTAACTTCGTGTTTTCCACTCGGAACCGACGTTTTTCCCAGCCTCGCTCTGGTCCAGGTGAGGTTCTGAACCGGCTCAGGTGGTAGCATGCTAGGTTCCGATCAGCTGCGCTTTCCCGCTGCGAATTCTACGGTAAACCGTTTCTGTGGCGGTAAAAGCGAGCCGTTAAAACTCACCTGTCGGCCCCATGGTTCAGTCAGGATGGAGTTCGGTTCCGTTCGGATCGGTTTGGGCTATTCACTGACAGGAAGCTCGAGGTTAGATGACGCGTCATTTCCGCTCAGGGATTTCAGTTTAAAAGCCGGATATAACATCAGACAAAATCAACCATAGACGTTGTTAGATGAAAACCATAGACATTGATGTCTATGGATGAAAACAGTACCTGGCTGCCAAAAACAGGCGGATCAGGTGTGAGAGAGTGGCCAGTGAAAAAATCCTTGGTGGGGCTCTATGCAATAAGATAAGATCATCTTTCAAATGAACAGTTGGAAAGTGTCCAAAACAATCATTTATTTTCCTTCCCCAAGCTGTTTCATAGTCAATCAATTCTACACTGGTGTTCTGCTGAGCTGTGGTGGCCTCATGGAGGGGGCCATCGGCTGGCACACTGCTGCCAACCACCTAACATTCTCCCTCTCCTGATATTACATCTCACTTTCTTTAACATAGAATGTGCTACTATTAGTTCACCTGTTGAATTAATTATAGATTCACTCAGATAAAGACAATAAAGTTTCTCTTACTAAATAGAACTTCTACTAAGAAATCACAGTGTAGCCATAGAAACACTACTTGATATATGTGGTGTGTGTGTGTGTGTGTGTGTGTGTGTGTGTGTGTGTGTGTGTGTGTGTGTGTGTGTGTGTGTGTGTGTATCTGCTCTGTCTTCTCAACCCCCAGTGAGTCGTAGTGGATGGCTGCTCATACTGAGCCAGGATCCTCTGGAGGTTTCTTCCTGTTAAAAGGGAGTTTTCCTTCCCACTGTCGCTAAAGGCTTGCTTAGTATGAGGATTGTACCAACACAATGACACTAGTCAGTGTCTTGATGCAATCTGCTGGGTTCCTTATATAGGAAACTTTTTTACTGATTGGCTTATGAACTGAACTGTATTGAAATGTTTACTTTGTGAAGTGCCTTGAGACGACTCTTGTCGTGATTTGGCGCTATAGAAATAAACTGAATTGAAATTGAATTGAATTCAGTTTATTTCTATTGCGCCAAATCACGACCAGAGTCATCTCAAGACACTTCACAAAGTAAACATTCTAATTGAGTTCATGTACTGTTGCTTAAGGAGCAGAAACTGCCTATGAATAACCCAAACCTAACCCTACCTCCTGAGGAGTCGTCAACCTTTATAGGAGGATCTTTGTTGACATATTTTTTCATCATTGTGCGAATGCCTGTGTGGCAACAACACAAACAATATGGCCTATCAATATGTGATGTACACTTTCACAAGGGTTTATGGGCCAAATCCCACAACCTATAACCACTAACGTCTACAGACAGGAGGAGGTTTAGAGAGAATCTTTTTTTTTTTTAACTCAAGTTTTTATTGAACTTTTTTGAAAGACTGGTACATGACAATCTTCACACATTTCAAATGTCAGGAACAAGTGGTATACACATAGCAATTCACTTTGGGTACAAATTCAACATCATATCCCTACATATATTCAGGGGTAAGGTGGTAGCAGATACATAGGCTAAAGTTTTAGCAAGGGGCATTAACTGTCTTTATATAATCGCAGAATCCATCCCAGCGAGAGATCCCCTCCCCCTTCTCCTCATTCAGTCTGCTGAGCATACATTCATAGGATGCAGATTCAGCCATTGCCCAGGCTCATTCTGTTACATATGGAGGTTCTGCTGCTTTCCAATGTCTTAAAATGATTCGACAGGCTGTAGTCAGTCCTACCAAGATAATTGAAAAATCCCATTTGCTTACATTCAACAATTGGGATTTATCTCCTAGTAGACACATCTCTGGGTTAAGGGGAATGTCTGTTCCAAACCAATTACTCAAAATCTTTCAAATCTGGGTCCAAAAAAATGAACCAGGGCACATTCCCACATACAGTGTATAAAAGTTCCAGTATCTTTCCTGCATCTCCAGCATAGATCATCCCCCAACAGTTTCATCCTAAATAATCTAGATAGTGTGTAATAGTATCTGTGTATTACATTATATTGTGTAAGTTTACTCCTAGCCTCTCTCACATATTTACTACAAGTAGCAACTATTATTGCCCATCTATCCTTTTCCAAGCTTCTACCAAGATCTCTCTGCCATATCAGTCTCAACTGATTACAATCATCACTAAGGAAAGAGTTAATTATTCTAAAAATGTGAGGCTTTTTTCTTGCTGACTGGAAGCTTTATATAATCAGTCACTATGTTGTCAGTAATATTGTATGGCTGTGAGGTGATGCAACTCCTCATTTGCAGGAATTTCCAAAAGTTATCTCTTCCCACCAGGTTTGTTGTCATATGACAAGAACACCCCCCCTTCAAATAGATCACCAATGGTTTTTAACCCTTTAACTTGCCATTCCCTCCAATAAACCGGTTTCTTCCCGATGTGCACCCCAGGGTTGTACCACAGATGAATATTTCTGTTTAGTATGTGTGAGATGTAACAGTTTGTGGACTCTGCTCCATACATCTTTCGAGTGCAGAAGTATTGGATTGGTAAAATTAGATCTCTTCTGTGATAATATTTCCCATGGTTGAAAAGTTAAAGTCAAAGTCCCAAGTCATCATCACACAATGGTGAAATTACATCTCCGCATTTGACCCATCCCCGTGGTGGGGAGCGGTGAGCTGCAGCTGTGGCCGCGCTCGAGAACTATTTGGTGGTTTAACCCCCCAATCCAACCCCTTAGTGCTGAGTGTCAAGCCAGGAGGCATTGGGTCCCATTTTTCAAAGTCTTTGGTATGACCTGACCGGGAATCGAACCCTGATCTCCCACAGTCCCGGGGCGGGCACTCTACCACTAGGCCACCGGAGCTGGTGAGCATATCTCCTCCTCCACTTCCATCCAGGCTAGTTTGTCTGTCGTATTTTGCCAATGTCTAGTTATTTTGGTCATTTCAAAAGCTAAATGATACACAGCAAATTCAGCATGCTCAAATTAACACCGTCAGAGTTGATTTCAACACTTTTAAAGTGTCTATATGGGTCCACACCAGAAAGAGTTAATTTAACTCTTTTTGGAGAGTTGGTACTTTAACTCTGATTTAGTGTCAAAAACCAACTCTTCTGGAGTTGACAATTTAACACCGGTGTTGGAGTTAATATAGGCAAGGCAAGGCAAGGCAGCTTTATTTGTATAGCACATTTCAAACATGGAGGCAATTCAATGTGCTTTACAGAGCAGGAGCAACAAAAGCATTAATCAAAATACACAAAGAAATAATTCAGACAATTAGATAAAAGACATAGTCAAAAAAGTTTAGCAGTAAACAGTGCAGAAGGAGCAGCATAAGAAACATTCAATCATAGGCTAATGAATACATGAAGGCTTTTAATTTTAATTTAAAAGTTACTAGAGTTGGGGCCTGTTTGAGGTCATAAGGAAGCTGATTCCATCTATGAGCACCATAATGACTAAAAGCAGCTTCACCCTGTCTGGTTCTGACCCGAGGTTCTACCAGCTGACTGCTGTCTAGGGATCTGAGAGCCCTGCTAGGTGTATATACTGGAAGGAGATCCAACATGTACTTAGGCCCCATACCATTGAGTGATTTATAGACTAGTAGAAGCACTTTAAAATCGATTCTGTAGTTTACTGGCAACCAGTGCAGAGTTTTTAGAACAGGGGTGATGTGCTCAGTTCTCTTAGTTCTCGTTAGGACCCTAGCAGCAGCATTCTGAATAAGCTGCAGTTGTTTTACGGCTGTTTTGGGAAGACCAGTCAGGAGACCATTGCAATAATCTAGTCTGCTGGAGATGAACGCATGAATGAGTTTCTCTAGGTCTTGTTTCGACATGAGACCTCTGAGTCTTGCTAATTGATGGAGATGATAAAACGCTGATCTGGTTATAGCCTTAATGTGACCAGTGAAGCTCAGGTCTGAGTCAATTGTAACACCAAGGTTTCTAACCTCAGTCTTAGTCTTTATTCCTCTAGAGCCAAGTTGAGCAATAACTTCCATCCTCGGTTTTTTACTCCCAAAGACAATAACTTCTGTCTTGTCTTTGTTTAACTGAAGGAAACTTGACTTCATCCAGTCATTGACTTGCTCTAGGCACTGACAGAGTGAGTCTAGGGGACCGGGTTCATTAGGTGATAGAGCTAGATAGATCTGGGTGTCATCTGCATAACTATGATAAGCAATGTTGTTGTTGTATATGATTTGACCCAGGGGGAGCATGTAGAGGTTGAAGAGCAGTGGCCCAAGAATGGAGCCTTGGGGGACACCACATGTCATAGTGATCTGCTTTGATCTATGTTCACCAATAGAAACAACATAACCCCTGTCAGCAAGGTATGATTGGAACCAACTAAGGACTGTACCTGATAGTCCCACCCAGTTTATGAGTCTATCTACTAGTATGTTGTGATCCACAGTATCAAAAGCTGCAGTGAGATCGAGCATCACTAAAACAGATGTTTTGCCTGAATCTGTATTCATACGGATATCATTTAATACCTTAATCAGTGCTGTCTCAGTGCTGTGGTGTTGTCTAAAGCCTGACTGAAAACCATCCAGGAGGTTGTTTGTCTCCAGGAAGTTGTTCAGCTGGATCATAACTGCTTTTTCAACAATTTTCCCAATGAAGGGGAGACTAGAGATTGGTCTATAATTATTCATCTCTAAGGGATCTAGTTTGCTTTTCTTTAGAAGAGGCTTGACAGCAGCAGTTTTTAATGAAGTAGGAAAAATACCTGATTTTAAGGAGTAATTAGTAATTTTCAGTACATCATCTTTCAAGCAATTAAAAACCTTTTTAAAGAAGTTTGTTGGCAGTATATCAAGACAACAGGTAGATGAGTTTAAGCTATTAACTATGTTTTCCAGTGT
>SSNS01000760.1:109434-122825 GCA_006937985.1 Aphyosemion australe | reverse complement strand
AGTAGCATTTTAGCTACTTTCTGAACTCAGTTGCGTCTGACAGCGAGGCAATAAACAATCTTAAAGCTCCGAGGCTTATCAGTACCTACATCGTAATAATGTTGGTTGTGTTTTGTTGAAAGAGGTGGGACACAATCTTATTTACGTAAAAGCAGACGTAGAGCCGAGTCAGAGCCTTAAATCCCTCATCACCAAGCCTGGGTTTTAGTTTCTACATCAGGGGAAACACAAACAGCAGGATGGCACTTTTAGGCTAATAACAGCAGTCTAAACGCACGTTAAATTATAACTATTCAGAAAACTGTACACATGAAATAATTCCTGTTGTTGTGAGACTGCTGTCAGATCTCTTTACTACTCGGCGTCTCTTCTCCGGAGGTTTATCATATCCAACTACAAAGTAGGATGCGGGTGTTCCTCTCTGGGGGTTTTCACAATAAAATGAAAGGAACGCACAAATAAAGTTTGTGGTGGTTTCAAGTTAAGATTTTTCAGCCACATCCTTCTGGGTTCCTCATCTCTGGAGAGGCGGCGAGAACCGTACCGACGCTACAGCTGCACGCTCTCTCACTCTGGAGGTGCATGTTCTAAACATCGCTCTTGTAGCTACAGATTTAATTTTCTCTGGTTGTTAGTACAAGCGCCAACAGCGCAACGTCTTCCCGAGGCGCGTGACGACATTTTTCAGGGGTAAATATTTTTTTAAATCCTCTTCAAATGTTCAAATAAACTGCTACTAGCAACGAAACCTCACAATGCAAACCAATGAGTATGTGCTACTTCCGGTATCTCACCGGATGTTGCTAGCATCAGTGTTTCTCCATGAGGCTACTCAAAAATAACGTGGATAGAAAATTCTGCATGTACACTGTAACACAACTCAATGCAAAAAACAAATCTATTGCACACAACAGTACTCCTGAAAACATGATCTGGGTGTTAAGATTTTACATTTACTTTATTCATACCACACACACACACACACACACGTCGCTGAGCTGCATCGGGCCACATCACCACATCGCAGGCTATATTGTCTCTTGCCAGGCACCGTGGGAAAAACACCCTGGAATGGCGAACCCATCTTTGGAAGGCCTCCACTGGGATGTCAACACAGGCCAGCTCCATTGCCCTTAGGAGGTTCTCTCTGGTGTATGGATGTCATAAACCTTTCATCTTCACGATGAGAAGAACTCCTCTATATGGTTCAGGAAAGGGGAGCAGGGTGGCAGACATACGTTTAAAAAGTGGTTACTGTTGGTGGAAGTGGACATTGTCCCGAATGATCACATAAATGTGATGTGCGGGCCCAGGATGATGTTGTTGGCGGTCCAGGAGGATGTCTTTTAGCTCCTCTAGGAAGGTGAGGAGACGTTGGGTGTTGTAAGACCCAAGGACAGCATGCCGGTGGACAAGCTATCCAAACCTATGGCCGCACAAAGAGTAATATTACCCCCTCCGTTGGCCAGGAACCTCAGTGATGGCTCTTTGGCCAATGATGTTACAGCCTCGTTGCCTTAATTTCTGCAGGTTGAAGCCAGCCTCATCCAGGAAGAGGTACTCATGAGGTCTGCGCCATTACGTCCAAGTGTGATATCCTCTGAAAATGTGAAAGCGCACAGGTGTTCAGAACAAATGTCAATCAGGTAGCACGTTGTCCAGAAGCAATGTAGGCCACTGAGCAACACAGTATGTCCACTAACTGTACTGTGAACATGGATGTATACTTACTTGCACATACTCGTAACGTCTTTGTGTCGCGCAGAGTTGCGCTCAAAGGGAACCCTATAGACCTGTTTCATCCGCATCTTTTGGCGCCGGAGAACTCGGCCTATTGTGGCCAAGCTGACATAATCAGTGCTCTCAAAGTTGACATTATCAGCAATGACTTTGTCTCTGATCTCCCAGAGTCTGATGAGGTTGTTCTCATGAACCATATCCACAATGAGGGTTTCTTGTGCTGCTGTAAAAATGGCAACCCTCCCACCTCTATGTGGCATTCTTTCAACTCTACGGAAACGTGTTGTCAAGGGACATGTTTTACAATAACAACTGATTTGAAACCAATACACTACTTTCACAGGCTTGTAAAACTGTATTGTGACAAAGAAAGCAATAGAGTACAATACCTGTTGTGTTGTCTGAATGCACTGATAATGGTGGCCGCGGTGAACCTACTCAGGTTTGGACGGACTCTTAGTCCTGCTTCAGCCATTGTCATGCCATGGACAATGACTGTTGCTCGCATCTCGTCCGTAATGATGGTGCAAGGTTGTCTTGCTCTCCCTCCTGGACCTTCTCCTCTCCCTTGTTGGCCTCCTCCTCTTCCTCGTTGGCTTGCTCCTCTTCTTCCATGGCCAGCTCTTCTCCCTCCCCTGACTCTGCCTTCATCCATTGTGTTTGTTTGGAGTCTTCAGCAAACTGTGCACTCTGAACTTGCTTTCATACATGACAGCAGGTCAACAGGTGTCTTCAAATTTGAGTCGCGTGTAATGAAGATGTCAGGTGTGTTCATTGTTTTCAAATATTGCTGACTAGTGGCAAGCATCTTGAATCACGAGCTTTCATTTGAGAATATGAGCAGGGTTCTTTTGCAACTTGTGTTTTAGCAAGGAAGTATGTGTTTAGATTTATGAGAACGGAGGATTGTGTTATGTCAATTGTGTCTTCATGTGAACTGTGTTTAGACAACTGGTCATTTGGTTTAGAGGATTGGCTTTTGTGTTTTAGCATTTGATAAAAAGTGTAATATCAAGTGGAAGCTCATTCCAGAGAGAAGCCAGAACTGAGAAAACCCGATCTCCTCTAGACCTGTAGTCTGTGGGACAGTCAGTAGCTCCAGGTTAGCCGAGCGTAGAGTTTGTGATGGGGTATGTCTCTTTAATAGTGCTACCAAGTATGGTGGAGCACCACCACAAAGAGACTGGAAGACATAGCACAGAACTTTACACTTTGCCCGAAAAACTACAGGGAGCCAATGTAATGAGGCCAGCATAGGATGTTTGCCGACTTCCTCGTCCCTGTCAGAAATCTGGCTACAGAGTTCTGAACCAACTGTATTCAGTCTTAGTTTAATGTGAACACAATTAACATGTTTTTTTCCGGCTGAAGACAGCAGGTGTTTCCTGTCCCAGTAGCTTTGGACTGAAGTTGTGTCATGGTAGAACAACTCAGTTTTACAGTGGAGACACTCGACCGTGTTTTCACTTCTTTTGAGTTTAAAATGGTCCCAAACTTTGGACCACTTTGCCTTTTGAAAGAGTTTTTGTCTTTATCGTTTTCTCCATCTTCCTCCATGGTGCCGTGATCACCGGGCGGTGATCACCAACGTTGTGTAAAATGTGTTTGTGTAAATTAAATGGTAAATGGCCTGTATTTGTATAGCGCCTTCTTAGGGTTCTACACCCCCCAAGGTGCTTCACAACACAATCAGTCATTCATCCATACATTTACATTTTATTTATTTATTTAACCTTTATTTAACCAGATGAGTCGATTGAGAACTCATTCTCATTTACAACGACGATCTGGCCAAGAGGCAGCAGCAGCAGACACATAGTTAGCTTTACACCAACAGATAAGATAAAAAACAGATAAGATAAAAAATAAATGCAGATAAAGATAAGATAAACAGTACATAAAAACAAAGGACTGTTCTCATATATAGTATGTGCAAGCCATCAAAACAGACTTAAAACAATCTTTAAGTACTCAGCAGCAGGCACATTGATCAGAAACTATTGAATGCAATGAATTATTGAAGGTAGATAATGGAACGTAGGTAGTGAGCTTTAGTGATTTTTACAGTTCATTCCAGTCATTGGGAGCAGCAAACTGGAATGAGGAGCGGCCAAAGGAGGTGCGAGCTTTGGGAATAACCATAGAGATTAGGTTACTGGAACGTAAAATGTGCTGGTTGTTGGAAGTGATGAGTAATGAGTGAAGATATGACGGTGTTCTACCGATGATTGTTTTGTATATAAATTGATACCAATGTAACAACCTGCGGGAATGGAGTGATGGCCAGTTAACGAGTGAGTACAGATCACAATGATGAGTAGTGAAAGGGGCGCCAGTGACCAAACGGATTGCTGAGTGATAAATGACATCGAGTTTATGAAGAAGGTTTTTGGAAGCAGTCCTATAAATGATGTCACCGTAATCTAAGATGGGAAGGATTGTCATTTTGACCAAGGTTTGCTTTGCAGAATGAGTAAAGGATGACCTGTTGCGGTATAGAAACCCAATCCTTGACTTTAGAGAGTAATGAATTAATGTGAATGTCAAATGAAAGTGTAGCATGGCAAGCCATCCTATATATGTGAATATATAGTCTGGCCACGAACCATTGACGGCTCTCAGTCGTGAGGCAGGATCGGTTGTCTTTCAAAATGTCAGCACGCAATCGGATAGCGCTAGGACCAATCAGAGTAACGAACAACGTGACGTAATCACAGCGATGGCAAAGCGGGAGGCAGCAGTGGCGTCTAACATCAATGATTTCTGTCGTTTTTGTATAAAAACATGTGAATATCAGGTGTACTGGGACATTGCACTAATTTGATAAAAATAAGAAGCTGCTAAGTATATCAGACAGACTTACGCACGTTGGAGTCTAAATAATCCAATGTTGATGACAAAGCCGTTTCAAACAAACGTGGTTCCTGCGCCGCCTCCATGTTGCTTGGGTTCGCGGCTGCAGCGCTGACGTCATCAGCTACTCCCGCTCTGTGATTGGCCCAAAATATAGAGCGCTGTGATTGGCCCAACCAAAACTATAGCGAGCTGTGATTGGACAGCCACAGGCTGCGAGGTTTCTAATGAAGCGTGCCTAGACCAAACTCTGCAAAGCAAGTATTTGGTCTAGTTCACTAGGCTAATGAAAGTGTGCTGTCAAGCCAGATACCCAGATACTTATAGGAACTGACAAGTTGTAGTTCTGTACCATCCAGGGAAACAATACTAGAGTGGCAAGTTGATTGCGGTAAGTTACGGTTGAAGATCATGAACTTTGTTTTACTTGTGTTTGAATGAAGGTGAAGGTTGGAGAAGGCATGTTGAAGACAATTAAAGTTGTGCTGCAAGGAGGACAAAGCTGCATTCAAAGAAGAACTGCATGCATATAAAATGGTGTTGTCCGCATATAAATGTATATGAGAACTGTCAACAGCATGAACAATGTTATCATGCTGGTGATGATGAGCTAAAATGTAGCCACAGCTGCCCTGGAGGCGAGGCTGCCAAGCACAGGCACCACCAGCCCCTCCGACCACCACCAGCAGGCAAGGTGGGTAAAGTGTTTTGCCCAAGGACACAACAGCCGCATTCTCTGGCGGGGCCGGGAACGAACCTACAGCCTTCCGATTGCTGGACAGCCCACTCTACCTCCTGAGCTACTGCTGCACCACGTTTACAGTCCAAATTAGAGTCCGGCTGCAATAATTGAACAGCAAAGGATAGACAATATCTGTTCAGCCTCAGTCACTCAGTATCTGTTTCCACACTTATTGGGCAGAAAAGAGACTTTAAATGGAAGAGAGTACATCTTTTTAGAGTGGTTTTGTATTAGATTATGTAGAAAATGTTGCATATTACACACATGTAAGTAAATTACTGTAATACTTTGAAGACTTGACTGTAAGTACTTTCCAGACCGACCTTTCCCACTGGTGATTTATGGTAATTTACCATTCAAGTGAAAAAATCAGAGTATGACTTCTAGTCTGTGTGTTTCCTCATGTGTTTGACTAAAGCACTGCTTTGGCGGAAGCTGTTTACATCTGACATGGGAAAGGCCTCTCCCTTGTGTGAGATCTCATGTGAGTGACTAAAACAGTATTTCGCCCAAAAGATTTCCCACAAGACCTGCATGTAAAAGGCTTCTCACCTGTGTGTTTTTGTATGTCTATCCAAATTCCTTTTGTGTGTAAAACTTTTTCCACATGTAAAACACCTGAAGGGCTTGTCACCTGTGTGAATTTTTGCGTGTTTATTTAAATCACATTTCTGTTTAAAACTTCTTCCACAGGTAAGACAACTGAAGGGCTTCTCACCTGTGTGACTTTTTGCATGTTTATTTAAATAACATTTGTGTGTAAATTTTTTTCCACAGGTAAGACAAGTAAAGGACTTCTCGCCTGTGTGAGTTCTAATCTGATCAGTCGAGTGACTACCTTGAGAGGTATACGGATACACCTTCCCACCTGTGTGAGTTTGTTTGGACCTTTCTAACATTGGATCATCTAAATGATCATCGTCGTCTCCGGTTTCTGAACTCTGATTTAGTTTAATCTCTTGTTCTTTCCTTGATCCCAAGTCTTCAAACGAGCTTCCTTCCTGATTTTGGTTCTCAGCTTCAGGAAGATTCTGAGGGAGGAGTTGGTCCCTGCTAGGTTCTGGTTCACTTTGGTCTCTTTCCTGATAAACAGAAGCCACCATTAAGGTATCTGTCTCCTGCTTGATCACAAATGATTGTTGATTCTGTCTGATACAGTGTTCCTGATTAATTTGCAGGGTTTCTGGTTCCTCTAGTGAAGGTTCTGGTTCCTCCTGGTCCAAACTGGAGTCCCTCTCCTGGTTCCAGAGCTGCTGGTCACTCTGAACATCCTCCTCGTTCCAGACATAATGCTGTGGGAGTTCTGTACGGACAAAAAAAAGTTTTTCAATACAAAATATTAAGAAACCATCCATCTGACAAAATAAGACCGTTAAGGATTAAAATGTGATGAAGATCTACCAAAGATCGGAGATCGTAGAACCCTCTATTTGCATTCTATCACCCATCTGTGCCATTATTTCTGAACGCATCTATAAGTTGCTAGTCTGCTTCTGTCGGCGCAGGTCAGACTCACCGATGAACCAATCAGAGCAGGTTTTAGGCAGCGTGTTGGTTTGTTTCGCTGGGTTGCTCGGTAGAGCCGAGGAAAATGATCTAATCAACGCATTAAGACGCGGACATAAACGATTATGAATCGTTGAAGAAGCACACCATAATTAATTGTAGTGCTAGCCGCTAGCACTAGCCACTAGCACTAGCCGCTAGTGGGGGGGGAGGTAGGAAGGGATGGATGGATATTGGAAATTTCTCAGTCTGGTTTTAAATGTATTCAAGGAGATGAGCTCAGTTAATTTCCAGTTTTCCTGCAGCCTGTTCCATGCAGAAGGAGCAGAGTGAACGAAAGCTCTTTTACCCAGTTCAGTGCGAGCAAACGGAACACAGAGTAACAACTGATCGTTTGCACGCAGACTGTGAGAAGTTACACTTCTCCGTGAGATTAAGTTACAGATGTAGTTACAGATGTAGTAATATGATAATGAGTTGCTTGCTGATTGGTTGGTTTCCCCACAAGGCCTCAGACACTGGAGACATGCAGGTTTGAGGAGGCGTGGCTCCCCCTAGTGACGTGTTAAGGAAGGTTTTCTCAGAACAGAAGTTTTTCTCTTGACTTTTTCAACTTTCTAATTTACATAAAAAGTAGGTCACACACGGCTTTGACTTTATAGTATGCTACTGTTGACCACCCAAGCTGTCTTATTCAACAACAACAAGGAACATGCTGGATTACATTCTAGGTCCCCTTTAAACCTTCGAGAGCAAAGGTAGGCACAATATATGATGAAATATTACCGTTGGCACTACTGAGATGTCATTTTATCTTAAAAATGAGTTATTTTCGTCAGCTTGAATTTGTATTCAGAAATGAAATGGTCCATTTCAGTGAAGCTCCACCCACACCCGCTCCGACAAAATGCGCCTACAACAGCGTCTTAGGCAAGTCAATTATTGTATTGGCTATGGTTATAAGCTGATATTACAAACTAAATATCAGCTGTTGACTAAAGTTTTACATGAACTTCCAGAGGTGGTCTACTCGTAATATAGTCATAAATCAGCAGAAAAACGTCTTTAACCCTTTGGGCCCTAGGGCCCCCCAAGGGGGACTCAATTAAGTGTGGGGATGTCATTTTCAAGCAGATTTCTCAAAAAAAGGCTTAGGGCCCAAAGGGTTAATATGGATTGTGAATACTTGCTTTTTTTTAAGGCATTTCAACCATTTTCAAAATGCTTTTATTTAGAAATAACAGGTAAAATAGCGATAAAAATATAATTTGATCACTTTTGGATTCTAGTTTTTAATTTTTCTAGTATGGTTCATTTGAACTAATCAGTCAGAAAACACGTTTCAGAGACTGGTTTATTTTGAAAATGTTTGTAAGTACTATTACTGTAAAGCTTTGGACGCGTGTGCCGCGTAAAATCAAGTGGGGGCTTTACTGTCGATCAGCGACGCTGGCTTTACTGCAGTTAAATTATGAACTTCAGTTGCAGAAATGTCCAGTTAAGAGTCCAGAGCTGCGAGTGAAGCTGATTTAGAACAAAATTGCTGCTTCTTCATCAAGCCAGCCACAGCAATTGCCTTTCCAGGCTGCCACTGCCACGATTTGAGCTCGGCCCTAACATCTTCATTTGTAGATGTTCACCTAAAAGTTCCTGCACATCACACTCAGTGCGTAAGGCACTGAGTGGCCAGGAGGGCAACAAGCAATCAGGTGTATGAAAAAAAAAACATTATATTAATTATATCAGCTACTGGACACCATGCACACTCACACAACACCGACAGGATCACACAATCCCATCCGTCTAATCCAGTGGTTCTCAATTACTTTCGGTGAAGCCCCCCCTAGGATACATACATTTTTCCATGCCCCCCTTCCCGCAGGAAAACGTGCGAGGCGGGGTGGGTGGGTGACAATGTTTATTGCGGATAGTAAGATTGTTATTAAAGATATCTGGAATGTTCATTTCTGCTAGGAACAGCAGAATTATAGAAATCTGGAATATCCGGGTGCGGCCGCCGGGTCCCCCCTGTGCCTCTCCCACTGGGGGGCGTGCCCCACTAATTGAGAATCACTGGTCTAATCCAAGTTGACGCCTCTGTCGCGCTCTCTCTGGCTGTGAGGCCAAATCGGTGCGCTTCACCTGCGCGCCGCCAAAATGACATGCTTCTATTTAGAAAGATGCAGCCGCGTTGCCAGACGATTTTAACGGGGCTTCAGCCCCAAATATCTTTTGTTTTCAGTCATCAGCCACAGGCTCGCTCGCCACTCACTCACTCACTCACAGCAAGCTGGGCTTGTTACCGTGACTCACACCTTCTCTCTCCTAACGTTTTAATTCACTGCTTCACCGGCGTGTTTCTCCTGTTTATGTGCAGACAAACCAAATGACTCCTCCGCGTAGCCAGGTTACAGGTACGGAAGCCTGCGGAGGCCAAATTTCCTCAAACGTATTTTCCCCTACTGGCTGATATGAATTACATATCGGTTGAAACTCCTAAAAAATCTTCCTCAAGTTGTTTTGAACGAGGGTCAGTTCCCTCTGTAAAGTCAGACGAATCTGTAGAAATTAATAAAGAACACAAAAAGTCTCACTCAGAACTTTAAAGGATGAGTCTTAGTTACACTTTCTTAATATTAAGCCAAACCTAATATTTTAATACATTATACTGTTTTTAATTTTCAGTTCCTCTACATTCATTTCATAGATCATTCCTTTAATAATAGTGGTGGTATTATTATTTTAACTTCTTTTATTTATTTAATTGTGTGGTGCTGTTGCTGAGGCTAAATTAATTTAATGTTTTATAAAAATTCAACCTATCCTTTTAGTTCAACTCAAAATTTAAATAAAGGAGCGATTTTGGAAATAAAGAGAGATGTACTGACGTACATAGTTAACCAGGTAAAATAGTTTTGCCCGGTTAACTGCTTCAAGTAATTCTGCCCCTTGGGTGTAATATATTTTGTGCCACTAGAGGGCACAAGAGTGTCGCTATTAAAATATGTTTACTGGACAACTGAGAAGAAGACGTGAACGCCACATGACCAAACAAACGTACTCAAAGCTGAAGTGGTTCACAAAGAGCACAGCGTGGGAGCAGTTTATTCTGGGTTATTTCATTCTTGGAACACAAGAAGCCTCGCATCAAAGCGCTGAGCCTGGCAGAACATCTTCTGTAAAAAAAAGGTAAAAAGATCTCCTATCTGTGTTTTAAAAAGAACAAAAAGTAAAAAGATTATACTGGCAGAAGATGGCGCAGCAAACTGAACAGAGACCAGCAACAGGTCAGTCTGCCATGACGCTCTGCTCGTGTCTGCCTCCTAAGAATTTGTTTAGTAAAATAAAGAAATGTCAGTGTAATTATTTAGTTCAATGTAGGGCTGGGCGATATGGCCAAAATTTCATATCCCGATAACGATATACATCACGGTACAGCAAATGTTTCTGCTAATTCAATTTATGAATAGTTTATGTACAATTTCAATGTGGCAGTGCAGTTTGAAATTATATACCAAACAAAGGTAGTAGGAACTAAATATTTATTTTATTTAGAACTTTTTTCCAAGCAAGATGTGTTGGTCATGTTAACATCTGCCAGTAAAATAATTCAACATGTAGCAGCAGCCAACTTCAAAAAAGTACCACCACCCAGACTTCTCCTGTAGCATCATTTACGTGTAACTTACACGGTGTAAGATCTTTCCGAGTACTGTTCTTTGTTCTGTAGAACAGGCAAAAGAACGCACTTAACAATATTAGTAGTGGCCTGTCTTCTTGTTGAATATGAAAAAGTAACAAATTAAACACTTCTGAGGTTTAAAGAGCACTGTGCAGTGCAACATACTTAATGTAAACTTCAACATTTTAAAGTGCAGCAACAACATCAGCCTCAATATAATAATAATACAAAATCTAGCAAGTGAAAGGACAACTCTTAAAGTTTGAATTGTAGCAAAAATACAGGCCTACTGGCCTTGCCCCTAAAATAAACGTTGGTTACAAAATATCACACATGGAGCTTTTCAAGTGTAAAGTGTAGCTGCAATATTTAAGAGGTAACAAACTGAACATTTCTGAGGTATAAAGAGCACTGTGCACTGCAATGTGCAACATAATGTAAACTTCAATGTTTTAAAGTGCAGCAACAACATCAGCCTCAATATAATAATAATACAAAAAAAGTATAGCTGCAAAATAATTGCAATATTTAAGAGGTAAACAAAAGCACGTCAAGTAGAATGGGTATGAAATCTGACGCTTCTACAAGTTGAGTGCTAGGAATACAAGCTAGATTTTAGATATAAGTGAAAACCACCTTAATCTTTGTTTTCTTGACTCCTCTCCCTTGGAATCTACTGAGACCCGTAAATACCTTGGCGTTTGGCTGGACTCTGATTTATCCTTTAGAACTCATGTTCAAGCAACTACACATAAACTTAATTCTCGGTTAAAAATACTTTATCAATCTGTTAATTGTTTCACTTTTTTGGTTAGAAAAAGAATAGTTACACAGCTGCTTCTGCCTACTTTAGACTATGCCGACATTGTTTATCACACCACCACTGCTTCTTGTTTGCATTCTCTTGATGTGGCATACAACAGTCTTTGTCGTTTTGTGTTACGTTGTCCCTTTAGGACACATCGTTGTGATATGTATGGACCTGTCTCTTATACACNACGTAGGTAGTGAGCTTTAGTGATTTTTACAGTTCATTCCAGTCATTGGGAGCAGCAAACTGGAATGAGGAGCGGCCAAAGGTGGTGCGAGCTTTGGGAATAACCATAGAGATTAGGTTACTGGAACGTAAAATGTGCTGGTTGTTGGAAGTGATGAGTAATGAGTGAAGATATGACGGTGTTCTACCGATGATTGTTTTGTATATAAATTGATACCAATGTAACAACCTGCGGGAATGGAGTGATGGCCAGTTAACGAGTGAGTACAGATCACAATGATGAGTAGTGAAAGGGGCGCCAGTGACCAAACGGATTGCTGAGTGATAAATGACATCGAGTTTATGAAGAAGGTTTTTGGAAGCAGTCCTATAAATGATGTCACCGTAATCTAAGATGGGAAGGATTGTCATTTTGACCAAGGTTTGCTTTGCAGAATGAGTAAAGGATGACCTGTTGCGGTATAGAAACCCAATCCTTGACTTTAGAGAGTAATGAATTAATGTGAATGTCAAATGAAAGTGTAGCATGGCAAGCCATCCTATATATGTGAATATATAGTCTGGCCACGAACCATTGACGGCTCTCAGTCGTGAGGCAGGATCGGTTGTCTTTCAAAATGTCAGCACGCAATCGGATAGCGCTAGGACCAATCAGAGTAACGAACAACGTGACGTAATCACAGCGATGGCAAAGCGGGAGGCAGCAGTGGCGTCTAACATCAATGATTTCTGTCGTTTTTGTATAAAAACATGTGAATATCAGGTGTACTGGGACATTGCACTAATTTGATAAAAATAAGAAGCTGCTAAGTATATCAGACAGACTTACGCACGTTGGAGTCTAAATAATCCAATGTTGATGACAAAGCCGTTTCAAACAAACGTGGTTCCTGCGCCGCCTCCATGTTGCTTGGGTTCGCGGCTGCAGCGCTGACGTCATCAGCTACTCCCGCTCTGTGATTGGCCCAAAATATAGAGCGCTGTGATTGGCCCAACCAAAACTATAGCGAGCTGTGATTGGACAGCCACAGGCTGCGAGGATTCCACTGAAGCGTGCCTAGACCAAACTCTGCAAAGCAAGATTTGGTCTAGTTCACTAGGCTAGGAATACGCGGCATTCTGCATCCACCTTCCTCTTCTTGACAGCAGCCATGATTAACGCTTAACTCCACTATTTCCGCCGCCGCTCGCTTCCGAACTCCCGCTCTACAACGGCTCCGCCCCGGTGCGGAGACCTGAGGTGCGCAAACAGGCATGCGCAGGATCTCATGGTGCATTCACTGACCCTGAACCTAACTCGGACATACAAATCCATCTGTTTTATCGTAGAAAAATGATTCTTTTTTTCCCTACTTTCAAATTTTTTTTTCATTGATAAATTCTAAAGGTTTTTGGTCTGGCGGTCCGGTTAAAATGGTCTCACGGGCCGTATACGGCCCTGAGGCCGGACGTTCCCCACCCCTGAATTAAACTAATGACCTGCACTTGTATAGCACCTTTCAGAGTCAGAGGACTCCAAGGTGCTTTACACACATTCACACGACTGTGGTGATGAGCTACATCATAGCCACAGCTGCCTTGGGGCGCACTGACAGAGGCGAGTCTTCTGAGCATAGGCACCATCAGTCCCTCCAACAACCACCAGCATGCAAAGTGGGTTAAGTGTCTTGCCCAAGGACAACGGCAAAATTCTCTGCCAGGAGCCGGTATCGAACTGACAACAAGTAAGGGCATTTCAGGAGAGTGTTGCAGGAAAGGGGGATGTCTGTAGCCTAGTGAACTAGACCAAATTCTTGCTTTGCAGAGTTTGGTCTAGGCACGCTTCTTTGGAACCCTCGCAGCCCAAACCACTGCTGTGTTTATCCAATCAC
>SSNS01000760.1:74187-107531 GCA_006937985.1 Aphyosemion australe | reverse complement strand
ATTTGATCACTTTTGGATTCTAGTTTTTAATTTTTCTAGTATGGTTCATTTGAACTAATCAGTCAGAAAACACGTTTCAGAGACTGGTTTATTTTGAAAATGTTTGTAAGTACTATTACTGTAAAGCTTTGGACGCGTGTGCCGCGTAAAATCAAGTGGGGGCTTTACTGTCGATCAGCGACGCTGGCTTTACTGCAGTTAAATTATGAACTTCAGTTGCAGAAATGTCCAGTTAAGAGTCCAGAGCTGCGAGTGAAGCTGATTTAGAACAAAATTGCTGCTTCTTCATCAAGCCAGCCACAGCAATTGCCTTTCCAGGCTGCCACTGCCACGATTTGAGCTCGGCCCTAACATCTTCATTTGTAGATGTTCACCTAAAAGTTCCTGCACATCACACTCAGTGCGTAAGGCACTGAGTGGCCAGGAGGGCAACAAGCAATCAGGTGTATGAAAAAAAAAACAGATTATATTAATTATATCAGCTACTGGACACCATGCACACTCACACAACACCGACAGGATCACACAATCCCATCCGTCTAATCCAGTGGTTCTCAATTACTTTCGGTGAAGCCCCCCCTAGGATACATACATTTTTCCATGCCCCCCTTCCCGCAGGAAAACGTGCGAGGCGGGGTGGGTGGGTGACAATGTTTATTGCGGATAGTAAGATTGTTATTAAAGATATCTGGAATGTTCATTTCTGCTAGGAACAGCAGAATTATAGAAATCTGGAATATCCGGGTGCGGCCGCCGGGTCCCCCCTGTGCCTCTCCCACTGGGGGGCGTGCCCCACTAATTGAGAATCACTGGTCTAATCCAAGTTGACGCCTCTGTCGCGCTCTCTCTGGCTGTGAGGCCGGATCGGTGCGCTTCACCTGCGCGCCGCCAAAATGACATGCTTCTATTTAGAAAGATGCAGCCGCGTTGCCAGACGATTTTAACGGGGCTTCAGCCCCGAATATCTTTTGTTTTCAGTCATCAGCCACAGGCTCGCTCGCCACTCACTCACTCACAGCAAGCTGGGCTTGTTACCGTGACTCACACCTTCTCTCTCCTAACGTTTTAATTCACTGCTTCACCGGCGTGTTTCTCCTGTTTATGTGCAGAGACAAACCAAATGACTCCTCCGCGTAGCCAGGTTACAGGTACGGAAGCCTGCGGAGGCCAAATTTCCTCAAACGTATTTTTCCCTACTGGCTGATATGAATTACATATCGGTTGAAACTCCTAAAAAATCTTCCTCAAGTTGTTTTGAACGAGGGTCAGTTCCCTCTGTAAAGTCAGACGAATCTGTAGAAATTAATAAAGAACACAAAAAGTCTCACTCAGAACTTTAAAGGATGAGTCTTAGTTACACTTTCTTAATATTAAGCCAAACCTAATATTTTAATACATTATACTGTTTTTAATTTTCAGTTCCTCTACATTCATTTCATAGATCATTCCTTTAATAATAGTGGTGGTATTATTATTTTAACTTCTTTTATTTATTTAATTGTGTGGTGCTGTTGCTGAGGCTAAATTAATTTAATGTTTTATTAAAATTCAACCTATCCTTTTAGTTCAACTCAAAATTTAAATAAAGGAGCGATTTTGGAAATAAAAGAGATGTACTGACGTACATAGTTAACCAGGTAAAATAGTTTTGCCTGGTTAACTGCTTCAAGTAATTCTGCCCCTTGGGTGTAATATATTTTGTGCCACTAGAGGGTTATTAAAATATGTTTACTGGACAACTGAGAAGAAGACGTGAACGCCACATGACCAAACAAACGTACTCAAAGTTGAGGCGGTTCACAAAGAGCACAGCGTGGGAGCAGTTTATTCTGGGTTATTTCATTCTTGGAACACAAGAAGCCTCGCATCAAAGCGCTGAGCCTGGCAGAACATCTTCTGTAAAAAAAGGTAAAAAGATCTCCTATCTGTGTTTTAAAAAGAACAAAAAGTAAAAAGATTATACTGGCAGAAGATGGCGCAGCAAACTGAACAGAGACCAGCAACAGGTCAGTCTGCCATGACGCTCTGCTCGTGTCTGCCTCCTAAGAATTTGTTTAGTAAAATAAAGAAATGTCAGTGTAATTATTTAGTTCAATGTAGGGCTGGGCGATATGGCCAAAATTTCATATCCCGATAACGATATACATCACGGTACAGCAAATGTTTCTGCTAATTCAATTTATGAATAGTTTATGTACAATTTCAATGTGGCAGTGCAGTTTGAAATTATATACCAAACAAAGGTAGTAGGAACTAAATATTTATTTTATTTAGAACTTTTTTCCAAGCAAGATGTGTTGGTCATGTTAACATCTGCCAGTAAAATAATTCAACATGTAGCAGCAGCCAACTTCAAAAAAGTACCACCACCCAGACTTCTCCTGTAGCATCATTTACGTGTAACTTACACGGTGTAAGATCTTTCCGAGTACTGTTCTTTGTTCTGTAGAACAGGCAAAAGAACGCACTTAACAATATTAGTAGTGGCCTGTCTTCTTGTTGAATATGAAAAAGTAACAAATTAAACACTTCTGAGGTTTAAAGAGCACTGTGCAGTGCAACATACTTAATGTAAACTTCAACATTTTAAAGTGCAGCAACAACATCAGCCTCAATATAATAATAATACAAAATCTAGCAAGTGAAAGGACAACTCTTAAAGTTTGAATTGTAGCAAAAATACAGGCCTACTGGCCTTGCCCCTAAAATAAACGTTGGTTACAAAATATCACACATGGAGCTTTTCAAGTGTAAAGTGTAGCTGCAATATTTAAGAGGTAACAAACTGAACATTTCTGAGGTATAAAGAGCACTGTGCACTGCAATGTGCAACATAATGTAAACTTCAATGTTTTAAAGTGCAGCAACAACATCAGCCTCAATATAATAATAATACAAAAAAAGTATAGCTGCAAAATAATTGCAATATTTAAGAGGTAAACAAAAGCACGTCAAGTAGAATGGGTATGAAATCTGACGCTTCTACAAGTTGAGTGCTAGGAATACAAGCTAGATTTTAGATATAAGTGAAAACCACCTTAATCTTTGTTTTCTTGACTCCTCTCCCTTGGAATCTACTGAGACCCGTAAATACCTTGGCGTTTGGCTGGACTCTGATTTATCCTTTAGAACTCATGTTCAAGCAACTACACATAAACTTAATTCTCGGTTAAAAATACTTTATCAATCTGTTAATTGTTTCACTTTTTTGGTTAGAAAAAGAATAGTTACACAGCTGCTTCTGCCTACTTTAGACTATGCCGACATTGTTTATCACACCACCACTGCTTCTTGTTTGCATTCTCTTGATGTGGCATACAACAGTCTTTGTCGTTTTGTGTTACGTTGTCCCTTTAGGACACATCGTTGTGATATGTATGGACAGTTGTCCTGGTTTGCACCTTCAGCTAGGAGACAGTTTCACTGGATACAGTTTATTTTTAAAAGTTTTTATTTCAACTATCCAGATTATTTAAAGTCACATTTAATACGTTATAACTCGCTTCACAGTCTGAGACATGATGCTCAGATCTTTTTTAGTGTTCCTAGAATGAAAAGAGGTTGGGAAACATGCTTTTTGTTTTAAGGCTCCGAATGATTGGAATAATCTCCCTTTACCTCTCCGCTCTATATCTTCATTTACAATATTCTGAAGAGCTCTGATTGAACATTTTCGGAATATTTGCCAGTGTTACTAATTGCTTAATTGTTAACCTTAAACATTACTAATGTTTAAGGTCTTTATAGCATGTTTGTGGTGGGGTTTGTGTTGGGTGGGTGGATTTGAGTATAGTGGGCCATTGTGTTTGTGTGTGTGTGATGTAACGTTGTCTGTAATTGTATTTTTTTTTTTCTGCTGTCTTGTACACTGTTGTGTCGATGTAATAGAGGACCCCCTTGAAAACAAGATGTATCATCTCAAGGGGTTATCCTCTCTACATATGTTAAATAAATAAATAAACTCTTGCTGGTTTCAGTGCTGACCTCTGGCATGACACAATGTTCCCACTTGCACTGAAAGCCTAGCCTAGTGAACTAGACCAAATTCTTGCTTTGCAGAGTTTGGTCTAGGCACGCTTCATAGGAACCCTCGCAGCCCAAACCACTGCTGTGTCTATCCAATCACAACTCGCTATAGTTTTGGTTGGGCCAATCACAGCGCTCTATATTGTGGGCCAATCACAGAGCGGGAGTAGCCGATGACGTCAGCGCTGCGGCCGCGAACCCAAGCAACATGGCGGCAGCGCCGGAGCCACGTTCTTTTGAAACGGCTTTGTCATCAACATTGGATTATTTAGACTCCAACGTGCGTAAGTCTGTCTGATATACTTAGCGGCTTCTTATTTTTATCAAAGTAGTGCAATGTCCCAGTACACCTGATATTCACATGTTTTTATACAAAAACAACAGAAATCATTGACGCCATTAGTGGGTCCCTCTTTTCCATCGCTGTGATTACGTCATGTTGTTCGTTACTCTGATTGGTCCTAGCGCTATCCAATTGCGTGCTGACATTTTGAAAGACAACCCTAGATCCTGCCTCACGACTGAGAGCCGTCAATGGTTCGTGGCCAGACTATATATTCACATATATAGGATGGCTTGCCAGGCTACTGAAAGCCTGCTCTGATGGGGAACTTGTGGCAGGGATGCATAAATATTTCCTCGCTAGCTTGGCCACTAGGGGAAAGTGTGCCTCATTTCTCTTCCACTATTCCAGTGGTTTTTCGCCTGGACGATAGAAAAGGTCTATCGTTTCATCTAACGCTCTATCGTTAACGTCACCGTTAGGGGTTTTACGGCAGTATTTTACGTCAAAAACACACTTTACGGCATGCCCCTGCACACTGCAAAACAAACTAGCATGGAGGAAGACGGTAGCGCACGCGTTCTAAACCAGGGTCAAGAAGATGACCAGCTAACCCAAACCGAGGAGCTTGTAGGTAAAAGAGGGGCAACAAAGTCTGTCATATGGATGTGGTTTGGATATAAAAAGACCGACGTGGACCAGACAACAGCTGTTTTGATGGCTTGTACATATTATATATGACATCAGTCCTTTGTCTTTATGTCTAGCTGTTTTATCTTATCTTTATCTGCATTTTTTTTCCTTTATCTTATCTGTTTTTTTTATCTTATCTGTGTGTGTAAAGCTAACTATGTGTCTGTTGCTGCTGCCTCTTGGCCAGATCGTCGTTGTAAATGAGAATGAGTTCTCAATCGACTCATCTGGTTAAATAAAGGTTAAATAAATAAAAATTTTAAAAAAGTATCCGGTCCACGGTAGTGTATTTACTACAGTGTTTACATTGTTTTAATGTATTTTAGAGACTTTTTAACACGGACTAATCTGTCCCTCATTCTCCTCCATCTCTTCATGCGGTCGGCACCTCTAAACCCACGTTTCCCGTTATTTCTGTCCACGAATAAAACACTTGCTCTGTATATTTGTGCTCCTTCAGTAACGGATCAATAAAATTTCATATTTTCGGACTTTTTCGTTCTTCAATCTGCTCCGTGTCTGCCGCTAGATATCTTCAGCTCTCTTTATGTTTGAGTCGGCAGTGGCAGTGCTTGACATTTTATAGGAAGTGGCGTCCTGACCAATCACAGGCTTGCGTTCTCCGTCGCTCTTGACAGACAGTTAAAAAAGGGGGCATGTCTCCGTCACCCTCCGTGAGCCCATCCGAGAGCCCTTGTGCCGACGCAAGATGGCGCTGCGTGTCTCCGTACCGACGCAGACGGAGAAGTATAAATTAGGCTTAAATGATAAACGAGCTGCACTTGTATAGCGCCTTTCAGAGTAAGAACTCCAAAGCGCTTTACACTACAGTGTATCATTCATCCATTCACACACACATTCACGCGCTGGTGATGATGAGCTACATTGTAGCCACAGCTGCCCTGGGGCGCACCGTTCAAGGGCATCAATAACGGTTTTCGGAAAACGTGCATCCCTAGTACTAACACATACTGACATACTGTTGTATAGTTTTTTAATTTTGGGGGGTGGGGGTCACCACAGAGGATTTGTGCTTAGGGCACCCAAATTGCTAGCACCGGCCCTGCTGACTACAGGTTGATTTAAAGAACAAACACGCATCCAGACCCTCGTGAATCCAAGCAGCCTGTCCTGAAACTGTCCTCGGTGAAACCCCATGAGTCCCGCTGGTGTTCCATACCTATTCTGCGTGGTTTCCAGCTGAGCTCCAGCAGTCTGCGCTGACGATCGATCTCCTCCTCGTAGCGGACGATGATTTTTTCGAACTCTGAGAATATTTCTCCAGCAGCAGCAGATAGCCGCTCGCTGATCAACTCTCTCAGAGACTGAGCTGAAGACATTGTTGCTGCAGACTCAGACATCCACCTCACACACCAACACCGGCTTCTAAACCTGCACAAACACAACGAAGCTAACGATGCTAACAATGCTAGCGCATTGTTTACTTCCGACGGAAATCGCTTTTTCGTTTCTTCTTCTGAGGTTTTGCGGCAGCTTCCGTCCATTGATGGCCCTTACTGCCTCCTCCTGGAGTCTCCTGGCCCTGCTTTTTTCTGAGACCTGAAGCAAAACCCCAGAACTCACCGGAACCGCCAAGTTTTATCAGAACAATCCCCGGTTCCTTCCCAACAGAGTCAGTCTACTGCACCTTAAAAACTATTTAGCTGAACTCTGATTCACTGATACTCTTTTGCACATCTTTTTCATACCATGTAAATATGTCCAAACATTGATGTTTATTGTTCATTTTTGGTGTTTTTTTTATCCTGCACAAAAAACTAATTCCTCCTTTATTTGCATTTCTTGGGCAATGAACAAGAATAAAAAGACATATTTTATATGTCATTATTTAGGTCCATAGAGTGGAGCCAAGTGGAACAGACAGATTTATTTATTTAATTCATTCAAAATGGAAGAAAAAAAACAATAGAGCCATCAATACAAAACCCTTGAATGAAAAGGAGCGGAGAGAAAAAGAACATCCTATACTATCTGCCCCTTTTACAAAATAAAACCAGCATCATAACACCCAATTTGTGCTAGAATACGGCTAGGCTGACGCGCAGGCTGGCTTTGGAGGACCTCCTGTTGTTCACCCTCTTCTTCCTCACTCACTTCTTTTCATGCTGCTGTTTCTGTAGTTTTTAGGCTTCCTTTTTTCTTTTTTAGGTCTTCATTTTTTATTTCTATGTTAATATTGATATTATCTTTATTTAAACATCTCCCACAGAGATCGGATGAAATCAGGTTCAGTTTTCACACACATTGAGGGATTTTTGGCCGTAATTGAGCTTTTTCTTGTTTTAATTTTGAGCATGAACACATTTAGATGATAAAACATCATTTTTAGTAGGGAAAGCAGGAAAAAGTGAAGTTGGGACTTGGGAGCTAAAAAAGCTCTTATTTACAATAAAAGTGAATACTTACCCTAACCCACTGAAGATCTTTAGGAATGTTTTATTCAGAGATTTATGTCCTGGAGAAAATGGAGTTGGTGGAAATAAATCGGGTTTAGGTCCAAACCTGTAGGATTTATAGCGGAAAACTGAATTTTCATCGTTGGTCATAATGTTATGGCTAATTTGACTAAATGAATAACACAAACAGACCAGCAGGGGGCGGTGTCGCGTTGTCCGCCTCACAGGGAAAAGTCGCGCTTCGCGTTGTTTGTCCCTGTAGGGCCGCCGTAGCGCCGAAAAACACAACGCTACTTTTCTTCTAGTTTTATTTCCATCGTTTAAAAGGTGAGAAAAACTTTACAAACAAAGATTCCAGCTGAAGAACTCCGATGAGACAGGACGCTTTTAGCTGACCGTGTGTTCAGGAGGAAAGCTCCTAAGCCTCTCGGCTCTCTGTTCATCTCTGCTCGTCGGATACGGACCTGATTCTTTATGAGGATTTCAGAGGAATGGACGGTTATCTTTATTTTTACTTCCTGTGAGGCTCTGGAGCCACAGCAGGGCTCAGTCCAGCCGTCAGCTCCAGATAAATAAAAGCAGACCACAGGCAGGTTAGTGTCTGTGGAGTTAGAGGTGTGGATCTGTGGACCCTGGAGCTGCCTGAGCCCCGGATGGGTCATGGTGGTCCTCTGAGGGCCCCGATGACTGGCTCGTTAGCCAGACCCCTGCGGGGGCCACTGCTCTCTGGCTCGGTTCTGTCCTGGCTGCTGACCTTTGACCCCTTTGTTAACTCGTGTTTTCTTATTTGACAGCTTTTCTCCCTGAGGCGTCGTGTCCTGAACTGTGATGTAGATGAACACCAATCAGCCAAAACATTAGGACCAGTGGGTGTGAAGGCATCTGGTTACCATGGCGCCCGGCAGTGGGTGCAGGTGAGATCTCTGATCCCAGGGCTGCTGGAGACCATGGGGAAGGGGAAAGATCTGAGCGACTTTGAGAAGGGCCAGATCGTGATGGCCAGACGTTTGGGTCAGAGCATCTCCAAAACGGCGTCGGCTGTGGGATGTTCTCGCTCCGCCGTGGTCAGCACGTTCCAGCGCTGGTCCAAAGAGGGGAAACTGGTGAACCAGCGACAGGGTCACGGACGGCCGAGACTCATCGACGAACGCGGGGAGCGAAGACTTGCCTGGTTGGTTCAGTCCAACCGAAGAGCTACGGTGGCTCAGATCGCTGAGGAGGTGAATGCTGGTTCTGAGAGGAAGGTGTCAGAACACACGGTGCGTCGCAGCATGCTGCGTTTGGGACTCCGGAACCGCAGAGGAGCAAAGAGTCAGAAGGACGGTGGAGGAGAGAGAGCAGCCTCTTTAACTGTTTCTGATCCAAATGAGAACGTTCAGTCTGAGGCCGGTTCTGATGCACAGCAGCAGGAATCGGATCAGGACGTCGATCCTGTCCAAAGGAACATTTCACAGGAGAGCTCTGAGCCAGAAGAGACTCCATCAGGTTAAAATCACCTGGCTCTGAAAATAAAATCTCATTCAACCAGATTATGACCTAAATCCGAGTAAAAGCCATAGGAGTTTCTGATTTAAGCTGTGCTGGTTGTAAATCTAATAAATCTGTGGTAGGAGAGTCTGGATCTTAGTGGGAAACAAAGCTGAGTGTTGATTTTACATCATTTATCTGTAATATTTTGTCACCAGCAGCTGATCTAACGCGTGATCCTGTTTCCTTCACGTGCCTGCCACAGAGTCTCCCAAAAATACTGAAACTGGGATTCAGAAGTGAATGTTCCAGTTTAAACTCCTTATCACCCTCAACTTTAGTTTGAATTCTGGAGACGAAGAGGCTTTTTCTGGGGTTTGGTTCGTTTCGTCTTTAACAGAAAGTTCCCTGTTTGTGACTTTACGCTGCTGCTTTAGGCCCAGCATCACGTTCAGCAGTCTCTCCTTCACATCAATGGATTTACGGCTCTTTTCACAGCAAAACCACATTTTTAGGTTTTCGTTCATAGAGACTAATATAATAATAATAATAACAGAGATTGGTTTAAGGTATGTTGTGAGGATTTGAACAGAGGTTTGACCTGCAATAATAAAGATGGACAGCAGCTCGTTTGTATCTGAAAACCCGGGCTTGTGTTATTTATTCATAAACAGTTTCTATTAAAAGACGACGGCGGGCGCTTTCTGATGACGACACCATCCCAAGCTGCTCGGTGATTAGCTCTTTACTTAGCGGAGCGAAGCTAACGTGGGTTCATCGGGATTACCGGACGGCTTCTCGCCTGAATCACGGAGACATCAGGTAGATCCAAAGAACAGATATGTTTTCGGTTCTGATACGGAACCGGAACGGTCTCGTCTACGCGACAGAACCGCAGCTTTTAACGCGACGCTGACAGATAATTAGCTTTCTGAGGGCTAGAGTCGTGCGCTGGAGGACTCGCCTCACTCCCCCGAGAAAACGTCCCCAAGACCCCGAACGGCTTCAGGATTAAACCGCAAGTGCGGTGGATAACAGTTTAATAACACAACTAAAGGTTGGAGACCTGGTTTTTGTTTCGGCGCATGTTTTAGACACATTTATTTGATTGAATGTGTAGGTTTAAAAGCTGCTAGCAGCGGCTTCGCCCTTCAGATTCCTGAAATACTTCATCGAGTTTTTACGTTGGTTTTATTTCCTTTATGTTGCCTTGAGATAAGCCTGTGATTCTGCTTTCTGGATGATTCACGCGCGGCCGTCCTGTCCCGGCTCCCGGAGGAGAGGAGCTTTGCGGGGCTGTCCTGCCCTCTATGGTGTGCGGTGACTGCCACGGGAGACCCACGTAGCCCTCGGAGAAGCTCGTCGCTGTTAGTGAAGTGTTTGTTCAAAGTAAAGAATGATGGTTTTAATACTGAAGAATGAGGCGATCAAAGCAGTGATAGGTGAATGAAGCACATTAAAATAGTGATCAGATCAGGTGTTGTGCACCATAGTTGTACCATAAAGTGATTTTTATTTTTGGGGGATATTTATTTTTATCAAGTCATTGTTTAAGGACTTTATCTTGAGGAGGTCAGGTAAAGCGAGGTTAGGAGAGGCGACATTAGAATATGGGGCTGAATGCATTGAAAGTGGATGAAAAGTCCACAAAAAGAACGTGTGACCCTTATAAGTCCAGGTGTTTGAAAAGCATATCCCACAAGGTAACTGTTGCATCCTCTAGTCCCACATCAGCTGATAGACAAACTGAGGAGGATCCAGCAAACTGGTTTTCTGCTCTTACCTTACACACAGAGCAGCAGTGTTTACCTTATTTTGCTGACAGTTTCAGCTCCCTCCATACTGTCGCCTTCGTCAGAGCTTCACGGATGTTGGTGGTGTCACGTTGCTGTTTATCTGCGGGCAGTAGAGGATGATGCCGCCCTCTACTGCCTGCCTTCCTTGTTGATCACCACGTCCCATGAATGATCCAGTGTGTAAATACCTTCGTCCCTGTTCATGGTCCAGGGTCCACGTCTCCTTATCTCAATCGCCTCCTTTATCCATCTTTTGTCCTTTTGTTGTTCTGTTATGATTCGTGTGTTGTCCCAGTCCACAATGTGGTTTTCTCTTGTACGATGGTCTGTTATGCCTGATTCCCTTTTTGTGTCATTCTTGTTTGGCTGCTCTTGTGTGTCTTCGACAAGCCCCTGACCTGACCTGCGGCGCGGTGCAAGAACCCCCAGCTCGGCAATTCCCCAGCACAAACTACAAAACAGATGCCAGACACAACATACTCCCACACCTGCACAGACACAGACATACTAATTCTGGACGTAGGACCACCCATTTCTCTAATTTTTTTTTTTTTTGAGGCAAAAAAGGCAGTTCCCACCACTGCCATGTCACGGCCGTGTCACACATCTCGTCACGCTCAGACAATCAAAACAATGGGAAAAGAGGTGGAGCTGAGGGTGGGAGCTAACGAACCAATGTAGCTACTAGCTAAACTGAGCTAACTCCTGAAGCTAAGACAGAGCTCCTGGGCTGCCAACCTGCGCAGCCGCCTGGCTTCCATGTGAGGCTGTAGTAGTGACCTCAAAAGTGAAGCAGCATCAACTCAAAGAGCTGTGATGTTTCTGTAGTTTCCCTCAGAGCACCACAGGCGACCAGCATGACTACAGCCTCGCATGGCAGCCGGGCAGCCGCACGTCCCGGCTGCCTCGAGAAACGGGAACAGCCAGCCACATGTGTCTAACAACTGTTCTCAGTCGGGAGACGGGACAAACTGGGCACCCGCTCAAGTTTTGTTACCCAGCCAGCAGCCCCACTAACATCTTTGACCAGGCAGCGTTATGTTAAACACAGCATCGTCCCCCGTTCAACCAGCAAAATAAAGTACAGAAATATAATTTTACTTACTGATAAAATGAAGCACAGACTGCTTGGATGATCTCTCGCATTCAATACCACAGTGTGTTCCAGGTGTCTCCCTAACTCAACCTCCACCATCATGACGGACACCAAGCGCCTTGCCTTCTCCATCATCCGGTTCCTCCACGATGAGCTCCAGTCGGGGAATCTGACCCCAGATGCTCAGGAAAGCCTAGAAGGTGAGTCCCGACCTGTGTGCCGGTGCTGGTGGGAGCAGGTTTGAAGTGTGGATGGATCCACCAACTACTAGTTTTATTCTGAAGAGAATAAAGAGAAATGAGCTGCAGTGTCAGGCTCTTCAGGACTTCTCTGGATGCTCTTCATCTCCTTCAGTTGCTGCTCAGTGTTTGGAGACGGCGTTTGAAATCTCCACCGACGACCAGAGTCTCGCCGTCCCTCTGACGTTACCCGAGATCTTCACCGCAGCCACAGCCAAGGTAGACCCGATTAGCTCTCCGTGACGAGCTCCCGAGTCGGACTCTGGTGTTTCTGGTCTGACGTGGTTTTCATGTCCAACAGTTTCCAGCTCAGTCACAGGCCAACAACAACTCCAGCCCCAGTTCGCCCACAGAAGAGCAGAAAGCTGAAGCAGAGAGGCTGAAAAGTGACGGTGAGTCCAGGTCCTGGTCCTGGGTGTGGGCTCTAACCCTGATCCTGGTTCAGATCTATGAGCTGCAGCATGTTAAACGTACCTGAGGCTTCGCCCTAAACTCACATGAACCTGAACAGAGCGTGGCTTCCTCCCAGTCAAACCCAGAATGTGTTTCAAATCCAGTGGTTTAATGCTCCAAGTCTACCAGCAGCTCTCAGGTTGGAGGCAGCTTGTTGCTGCTGGGGAAACCCACCTTTCAGTCCTGCATCCAGGTGCAGCACATTTACCTAATGAAACTACGCTGTCAACATCATTTTAAGGCTCTGGTTGTTTTGTGGCTCCGGACTGACGATGATGTTTAATATCTGAGACGTGGGAAAGGCTGCTGATGTGGTTTTAAGGTTCTGAGCAGCTGTAGAAACATCTCACTGGAATCCTCTGATGTTTATCACTCCTTCATTCGTCTTTGTTAGGTTTATTCACTCAGGTGGGCGAGCAGCGGTTCTGCTGCTGCTCCAGGTTCTGGTTGTGTTTGACGTCTGGTTCCTCCTGCAGGAAACGACCAGATGAAGGTGGAGAACTTCGCAGCAGCTGTGGAGTTTTACTCAAAGGCAATCTCCATGAATCCTCAGAACGCGGTCTACTACTGCAACAGGTCAGTCTGCTGCCCTGGGGGTAACCTTAATGGGTCAGAACTAGGGATGCTCCGATACCAGTTTTTTCCAAACCGATACGATACCGATACATGGATCTGAGTACTTGCCGATACCGATTACTGATACCGATACTTCTACCACACAAAAAATGCAATGAATTGGAATGCAGGTTTTATTTTCTTCTCTGCTTTCAACAGGAAAAGACGGTGAGTTAGATAAATATATATATATCTTAATAGAGATCACATTAGGTGAAAAATAACCATTTTCTGTGAAATCATTGCACAGTTTTCTACAAACAAAATGAACTAATTGGCACCATCTCCAGCTTTCATGAACATAACATTTATGAACCTATCACAGCGTCCACATTTAAATCAAACATAAGACTATAGTCAGCATTAGCAGCAACAGTGTGGATTCTGAACTAAGCTTCTTTGGGAAACATGAGCAGCAGGTTCTTTTTGATGAAAATAATCATCTCTGCATTTTCAGGTGTGAGCCTGTTTCTGCTTTCATTCACAATGTTTGAAACAGCTCCCCCTATTGGTCAATGTAGAAAACTACAACAGAAATGACGAGTCAGAGTGAAGCCACTTTAATGCAACTGGTAACCGTACCTGGTATCTGTTAACTTTTACCGATACTGGTATCGGGATACCGGTAGGCCTGGGACGATAACAAATTTTGCTGGACGATGTATTGTCCAACAAATTATTGACGATAAACGATATTGTCAACATTATCGAGAACAAAATAACCAGTTTTGTAATGTTAATATATCATAATAATGCAAATACATCCTTTAAAATGCAACAATTAAACATTTAACATTGGAATGTCCAGAACCAGAACTTCTAAATAAATAAAACAAACAAAAAACAATAAAATAGACCCTGTCTCTCCAAAACAATAAATACAATGGCCTATCCAGTGTCAACAACCAAAACTGCACTTGAACCCTCTTGTCATCCAGCATCTTTGGAGGCGAGAGACAAGGAAAACATAAACATGCAGGCACATGGCGATATATTGAGGCTGGAAAAATGATTGAGTTCATTTTCATCTATCGTACGATTAATTGACTTATTGATTATTGTCCCAGCCCTAGATACCGGTATTGGCCCTAACCGATACCAGTATCAGTATCGGTTAGGGCTGGGACAATAATCAATAAGTCAATTAATCGTACCATAGATGGAAATGAACTCAATAATTTTTCCAGTCTCAATATATCGCCATGTGCCTGCATGTTTATGTTTTCCTTGTCTCTCGCCTCCAAAGACGGTGGGCGACAAGAGGGTTCAAGTGCAGTTTTGGTTGTTGACACTGGATAGGCCATTGTATTTATTGTTTTGGAGAGACAGGGTCTATTTTATTGTTTTTGGTGCAATATTTACTAACAAGGAGATTGAGAGTCCTTTATTATTTTGTTTTTATTGTTTTTTTGTTTATTTATTTATTTAGAAGTTCTGGTTCTGGACATTCCAATGTTAAATAAAGGTTTAATTGTTGCATTTTAAAGGATGTATTTGCATTATTATGATATATTAACATTATATAAGTGGTTATTTTGGTCTCGATAATGTCGACAATAATATCGTTTATCATCAATAATTTGTTGGACAATATATCGTCCAGCAAAATTTGTTATTGTCCCAGGCCTAGTATCGGTGCATCCCTAGTCAGAACCCAACATGATCTCAGCTGATGGATGGATCATGCAGCTGACTTCACGGAGCTGCTGTTGGTGTTGTTGCAGAGCGGCGGCCTACAGTAAACTGGGGAACTACGCTGGCGCCGTGCGGGACTGTGAACGGGCCATCAGCATTGACCCGAACTACAGTAAAGCCTACGGCCGGATGGGGTGAGTCGGCTCTGTCGTCAGGAGGTCAGCGGAGGAGAAAACTACATTTCCATTCAGTACTAAACCATCGGTTGGTTCTGTCTCAGAGCAGCTTTGGGTTTTATTTAAAAGTGAATAATTCAGCCTAAAACTGTTGGTGCATTTTTCAAACAGGAAACATGAGTGGTAGAGGGGTGACTTGCTAGGGTGCGCCCTCTGGTGGAGGATACAATTCAATTCAGTTTATTTCTATAGCGCCAAATCACGACAAGAGTCGTCTCAAGGCTCTTCACAAAGTAAACATTCCAATACAGTTCAGTTCATTAAGCCAATCAGTAAAAAGTTTCCTATATAAGGAACCCAGCAGATTGCATCAAGACACTGACTAGTGTCATTGTGTTGGTACAATCCTCATACTAAGCAAGCATGTAGCGACAGTGGGAAGGAAAACTCCCTTTTAACAGGAAGAAACCTCCAGAGGATCCTGGCTCAGTATGAGCAGCCATCCGCTACGACTCACTGGGGGTTGAGAAGACAGAGCAGGCACCACACACACACACACACACACACACACACACACACACACACACACACACACACACACACACACACACACACACACACACACACACACACACACACACACACCCACACACACACACACCATATAGATCAAGTAGTGTTTCTATGGCTACACTGTGATTTCTTAGTAGAAGTTCTATTTAGTAAGAGAAACTTTATTGTCTTTATCTGAGTGAATCTATAATTAATTCAATAGGTGAACTAATAGTAGCACATTCTATGTTAAAGAAAGTAAGATGTAATATCAGGAGAGGGAGAATGTTAGGTGGTTGGCAGCAGTGTGCCAGCCGATGGCCCCCTCCATGAGGCCACCACAGCTCAGCAGAACGCCAGTGTAGCTTCTTCTGGGGAGAAAAACACTTAGAGAGAAAATAAAGCTACTAGCCTGTTTAAGTGAGTCTGGCCACGACCCATAGACAGAGCTCAGTCGTGGGGCGGGATCTACGGTTGTCTTTCAAACTCTCCGCATGCTATTGGACAACTATTGGCACTACGGACCTCAGTCTGCCAGTCTGTGAACATCTACACAACCCTCCCTGAAGGAGTGCAGACTTTTGAATCTTGGAAGGGAATTGCAGGAGGTGTTGGTTTGGAGGTGGAGGAGAGTGAGAGACACGTTTGTCTTCTTTAAAGTCTCTGAAATACATAAACACAATACAAATAAACAATAGTAAACATAGTAAATAGTACACTATGGTGGACCAGAAAAGCTCCACGCCCTCTGTTGTCCTGGCGGGGAATTGCAACAGAGAAGTCTGAACAGAAACGTCCACTCCCGCGCTGACGGAGACGTGTAAGCTAGGCCTAAAAAATCACCGTCGTCCTGCAACACCGACCGTCTCAGTCACAGATAATCTCCCACTCAGGAGTTTCCACATTCCATTAGCAGCAAATCTCAGAAGCAGTTTAAAATGTTTTCATGCAGCTTAACTCCTGTTTGAGTTGCTTTTAAACACAAATGTGTCCCGTTTCAGCCTGAGTGTGTTTCATGGAGTCGGTCATAAGCTGTAGCTGGCAGCAGGCCGTAGAACCTGTGTGTGACAGGACAGAAGAAGCCTGATGGGGTTGTGTGTTCATGTTTCAGCTTGGCTCTGTCCAGCCTCAACAAGCACACGGAAGCAGTCAGTTACTATAAGAAAGCTCTGGAGCTGGACCCGGACAACGACACCTACAGAACCAACCTGAAAATTGCTGAGGAGAAGATGGAGACTCCCAGTCCAGTAAGACATTGAGCTTTGTGAGGCCCAGCTCATCAGAGCGACCGTGTTTGAGTGGATCCGTTCTGTCTCAGTCTGCAGGTTTGGGGGGGATCGATCTGGCCGGTCTGCTCAGTAACCCCGGCTTCATGAACATGGTGAGTCTACAGGTTCTGGTTTGGACCCAGACTAGCTGGTGTTTGTTTTTCAGAGAGGAAGAAAAGAGAAATAACCCTAACCCCTGAACTTTTGAGCATTTTGCAGCATCCACAGTGATTCCCTCGAAGGAAAGGATGGCAGCAGGAGCCCCCCCCCCCAACAGACGCCATCATGTTTATAATAATGATGGATTAGATCTATGTAGCGCTTTTCTAGGCTCTCACCATTAATCACACACCGCCGGTGATAACCCTAACCCACAGCCGGTCCCTCCGACCACCACCAACACAGGCAAGTGTCTTGCCCAAAGACACAACAACAGAATTCCCTGCAGGGAGCTGGGATCGGTCCTGCAATCCTCTGATCCCGGGCATCCCGCTCTACCTCCTGAGCGGCTGCTGCCCCAGCATAAAGTCACCTGTGTGTAAAGTGGAAGGCCATGGAGTTGAGCTGTGAGAACAGAGGAGCCAGCATTTAACCCGGAGGAGCACCAAACCTTAGTTTTAACCCACAAAGACTCGGCTCCATCAGTTAGAACGGCGTTTGACCTCAGAACAGAAAAGGAGCTGAGATGATCCTGACGGAGCTGAATGTGAGCTCTGTAACCTGAGTCAGGAAGTCCCATCCATCAGTTTCACATCTGTCCCTTTCTCTGCAGGCATCAAATCTCATGAACAATCCTCAAGTTCAGCAGCTGTAAGTCTGTCAGCAACCGTTGTTTTCTGCTGCTTGGTTATCACAAACTGAATTCTGGGCTCTTCTCTGCCTCCCAGGATGTCAGGGATGATGTCTGGAGCGTACGGTGGGATGGGAGCAGCAACAGCAGCTGCAACAGGAGGAGGGGCAGGAGGAGGAGGTGGAGGTGGTGATGGTGTAGAAGGAGGTGCAGCTCCAGGAGCTCAAGGAGCATCAGATTTATCAGGACTGATCCAGGCGTGCGTACCTGTTCACATGGTTTTAGTATCAGAGCTGCATCCATCCATCCTTTATTTATAAAGCACGTTTAAAACACAGCTGACCAAAGTTATGAACAAACGTGGCTCCCACACAATACAAACAGCAACACCACGTGCATGTTGATGATGATGTTGACAGATATTTTGTTTTGCAGAGGTCAGCAGTTTGCTCAGCAGATGCAGCAGCAGAACCCTGAACTCATTGAGCAGCTGAGGAGTCAGATCCGCAACCGAACGCCCAGCGCCGGGAACGAGGAGCAGCAGTGACACTCGCGTTCTGTACGTAGAACTAATTCAGACAACGAAGGCTTACAAACATCCGAGGACTGAGCAACGCTCCCTGGGGAACCTCAAACAGTTTCTGTTCCAGCTTGCCACAGCGCTCCGCTCCACCTTCCTGCTGAAGCTGATTCTTTATGTCGGAGCTCTGTTTCAGGCTCGGCTCTGTTGCTGCCACTTTAATAAGTAATGAGACTCAAGAGTTTCACGTCTCTGAGAAATAATAAAGACTTCAGATGTAAAACATGTTTGATCCGTAGCCGGCTTCTCATTTAAAGAGGATCTAGAATGAAAAACCACATTTACCAGGTAAACTGTTGTCGAGTATACCTGCCCGGCTGAAAAACTGGTGCAAAGAGTCGCTTCTCGTTTCTTCAACAACCATCTGGTGGTCATGGGAAAGATGTTAGTCAGTTTGAGAAGGGTCACATCCATCGGAATCCCGGGCGCCCCCCCCCCCATTAAATATGTATAAACATATCTGATAGTGATGTGGTATTGTCGAATGAAAGCAGAACACAACCCATCAAAATTTAAACCACTAAACTACGTGTTTTTATTTAAAGATTATCCCACCCCCCCAATTCCTCAAACTGGTACGGTCCACAAACGCTGTTCTGAATGGGCGGGGCTGCTGAGAGCAGCAGCAGGAGGAGGGAATGATGATGTCACAGCGGTGTGCTGCTAAAGCCACTAAGCTCCTCACCACACCACCACTTGTTCTACTGAAAATATCTTTTTCTGTGCTAGATGTTGGTACTTTCCCAGTAAAATGTCCCTGTTAAGGAGCTGCAGCGCCGTTCCTCCTGCTGCAGTAGTCACCTGACCGGAGTTTTACTAAACTCTGACGAGTTGCTGGATTAAGAAAATGCAGAAAAAATCACAGCTTTTGCTGCATTTAGCTGAAGTTAAAGGAAACAGAGCTAACTTATGTCTCTAAATATGGAAATACCAGTTATTTAATAAAGCACCTCGTTGTTCATGGCATCAGTCTGGGAGCAGAAACATGAGCTGTCTTTATGGCAGGCCCTTTTAACATTTAATCAAGATAACAACAATATAAATGATCCTAGATCAAATATTCTTACTAGTCATCATTGAAATTAACAACAGTTATTTTGTTACTAATTTAAACTATTTTAACAACTGCATTAGTAGGAATTAAGTTTGAAATCTCAAATCCTTAAAAACCCAAGAGGTGGCAGTTTTAACATTTATTAGACAGACGGGATATTTTCTCCAGACATCTACTATAAATCTATTTAACCTTTCAGACGAGCAGCAGATTAAAGTTTGCTTCCTATTTAAAAGAACAAGTGTCCCAAACGTTTTGGTTTTTGAAAAATCTCCATCAGAGCCATGAAAAGCACAATGAAACCACGCTGAAGTGAGTTTGAGGTGGTAAATATGACAGATGCTCATCCTGGTTGCTAATGCTTCACCAGGTTGTGATGCAGCAGGTCTGATCTCCTGTTTGTGTTGCTGCTGATCACAGCTGCTCCCTTAGAGACAGACTACAGGAAATAAATCACCCCAGGATTGTTCTGCTAGATTATACAGGTAGTTTCCAGATTTAATAGCAGATTCTGATGGAGAATTTGTGGATTTTTTAATATTTTCCACATCATGTAACGTAGTGACATTTTATTTTGAGCTGGTGTTCTCTCTCTTTATTGTGAAAAGGTTCCAGAGGTGCTGTGGGACTTTACCTTTAGGCTTCACGTTCCATCATTATTTATTAAAAGACCAGTTCACTTGTTGATTCCAACACGTCGCAGTGGTCTCTAGTACGCCTCATCTATCTAGAATGCCTTGTGAGGTGATCTCTGAGGGGAAAAGCTCTGGTGCTCCTGTTTCAGGAACCAGAAGTTAGTTGGAGGAGAGGGGAGCAGAAACGGGCAGGATTTGGAGTCTGACTCTGGATTATTTCCTGATATTCTGACATCTCGCCTCTGATTGGCTGGTTTCTCAGTGAACTTACTCATGCTGGAGACCCACCCTGCTAGTTGCAGAACAGCAGGAGACAGACATTATTTTAACGTCCCCAATAACATTACACTCTGAAACTTTACTGTTTACTGTCCCCGCCCCCCCAAAAAAATGAAATGGGGTATCTGCCCCTGGTCGCATCACTGGCATGCATCAAGCAGAGGAAACATCTAAGGAGATGCAGCAACGACTAAAACTGGGTTCAGAACTGTCCAACGTGTTATTAACAACTGGTGTGATGAGTCCAGATGGACCCTGTTCCAGAGTGATGGGTGCATCAGGGTAAGAAGAGAGGCAGATGAAGCGATGCACCCATCATGCCTAGTGCCTACTGTACAAGCCTGTGGGGGCGGGGCTATGATCTGGGGTTGCTGCAGGTGGTCAGGTCTAGGTTCAGCAACAGGATGTGCTCCAAGAATGAGGTCAGCTGACTACCTGAATCTCCTGAATGACCAGGTTATTGGCTCTATGCACGCTCCAACTTCCGCATTCCACATAAGACCGCACCCCTATGTCCGGTTGTCATAGTCGTCGGTGAAGCTGTGACATGGCTGAGAGTGTGGAGTTCACCCGGTGCTTACTGGAGTTATCAAAAGTTATAATCAATGATGTACGACAAATTTTCTCTGTTTAGATGAAAAAAAAGTGGTTCTCTTGATTTTTTTAAAAAACCTCCACCAATAACACGTCAGAGCAAAAAGCCATAAGCAACTAACCTCCAGGAAGCACCGGGTGAACTCCAAACTCTCAGCCATGTCACAGCGTCGCTGACGACTATGACAACCGGACATAGGGGTGCGGTCTTATGTGGAATGCGGAAGTTGGAGAGTGCATAGAGCCCATTCCATCTTCCCTGATGGCACGGCCATGTTCCTGATGACTGTCAAGTATTTCCCCCTGAAGCAGTGTACTGGTGCTGGATTCAGCCTCTCCATTTCTACCTGTGTGAGATTGAATCCCACTTGGCTCTAAATTACTTGTGTTTTAATGAATTAAAAAAAGCCTGAGGTCATGTTATTCAACAAAGTTTCAGCTGATATCTAGAGACTCAGAGCAGTTTCCTATTTTAATATAATAATGTTCCTGCAGACTCTCTTAAAACATCAGATTTCTTTTATCAGCTTGTGTGGATCTGATTCTTCTGGCAGCTGCTGATGCTACTGTCTGTTTCAGGTTGGGTGAGTGAAGAGGAGGAAGAGGAGGCAGCATCTGGGCTCTCCCCTTTCTGATGTAGATTGTATAACTCAAAGACTTTAAGGAAGTTTCTTGATTTTCTATCACTGATCGTTTCCAGCGTGGGAGCGCGAGGCCTCCTCCATCATGTCCCGTGGCTCTGTGGTTTTTCAGAGCAGCGCTTCAGTTTCACACGTTCACAACCCAAGATTAAACACCTGGAGGTTAAACGACAACAAACGCTGACGTGCTTTGTTTTCTTTCAAATACTTTGCTCTGATGGGTGAGTTAGTGGGTGAGTTAGTGAGTGGGTGGGTGAGTGAGTGAGTGGGTGGGTGGGTGAGTGAGTGGGTGGATGACTGTATTGTAAAGCACTTTGAGGGGTTGTAGAACCCTAGAAGGGCATTTACCATTTGGTGTGAGGCTGTTGATCTTAAGGGATCCTAGGGAACTGAGCTGAAAACCAAAGTTGTGGATTGATCATCTCATCTAAACCCTCATCCATCTTCATGAACTGGATCAGGATCAGGATTAAATGAACCAGACCCTGGATCTGAGCATCTGAAAGGATCCTCCTTCATGGAGAGGCCGAGTTAGGTCATTAGAGATCAGGAGGGACATCTGCTGCTCCTCACCCAAAATAGTCAACAAAGATGGTTCTGATCAGGAGGACCTGGAACTAGAGAGGAGTGATAATCCCTGGAACCACCTGGGTACCTCCTAGTTTTAGCTGAAGAGTGTCACTGAGGAGAGGGAGGCCCGTGTTTCCAGTGGACTTTTTAAATGGTTCCAATGACCTCAGTCTTATTTTCGTTAAATGGTAAATGGTCTGTATTTGTATAGCGCCTTCTTAGGGTTCTACAACCCCCCAAGGCGCTTCACAACACAATCAACTCAATTCACCCATCCACACGCTGGTGGGGATGAGCTATGATGTAGCCACAGCTGCCCTGGGGCGCACTGACGGAGGCGAGGCTGCCGAGCACTGGCGCCACCAGTCCCTCCGACCACCACCAGCAGGCAAGGCGGGTTAAGTGTCTTGCCCAAGGACACACAGCAGCATTCTCTGGCCGGAGCCGGGATTGAACCTGCAACCTTCCGATTACTGGACAACCCGCTCTACCTCCTGAGCTACTGCTGCCCACAAGTTAAAACTATTCTAATTAATTTAATTAAATTATATTTTAACTATCGTGCCATAGCACGTGTATGATTTAGTGAAAAAGCATAATAAAATGTGTTTTTTAGTTGGGTAAGCAGTGCACCTTCCTCAGTAGAGACAAATGCACTGGGGGTGAATGGAGACCCATCCAAGATGGCGGCCCGCCGCTACGCCATCTCCAGCGCCAGTCCACGTCGCGTCGACGTAAATATGAGTTTACTGACAAACGCTTGTGACTCTTACCCGAGAATCACTTCCTGCTTTTATTTATTGTACATTCCAATCACTTTTATTAAACATTCATCAGATGAAACGTTTTAATAAAAACAGCTTCGTTGGCCTCAGGGATCCACCAATCAGCGCTCACGCACAGTGTAACGTAAGACGTAAGCATTTCCCTGCACCTGCTAAAGAAGAGTAGCCTAGTGAACTAGACCAAATTCTTGCTTTGCAGAGTAGCGCTATCCAATTGCGTGCTGACATTTTGAAAGACAACCGTGGCCACTGGCTTGCCAGGCTAAAAGAAGAGGACTGATCGTATGCTCGGGCTGAGGCTTCTGTTAGGATGAAACAGCCTTCTGTAGCTAGAAGGTCACCGTGTAACCTCACTAACCCGGGCCGGAGGAGAGCAGCGCTTGTGATCAGGAAGTGGATTGTTTACGTGAATTTGCTGATTTAGCTTCGGAGGAGCTAACGGCTAACTGTAAGTACACTCAACCAAAATAAAATGCAAAGATAAAGCCCTGTGTGGGAGTCGCTAGAACGTCTTATTTTGAAAGGCCTGCAGAGGAAGCAGATTGTTTCCGGTAATTCCATGTAAGTGTAAATCCATAGATATCATATGCGTAAATCAAGGTGAAACCGGTAAGTAGGCGGTCCTTCATCATTACATGTGCAGCATTAGCACCTATTGCGAAAAGATGGTTTATTTTCTATTCAACGTGCGATCCGTGACCTTATTTGGAGTGTGTTCCGGATCAAAATCATGTTACAAACATCCGGGGTCTCCTGTTCCTCTGGAGGATTTAAAGGGATACTATGTAATTCTGGCTTGCTTTTAGCGTCCCCTAGTGTCCATTTAGTAAAAGGTCGAATGTGGGACATTTTAATAAAGAGCTATATTTAAAAAAAATTATATCTCTACGGGCATTAAGAGGTTCAGAAATGATTGTACAGTTTTTCCTTTAAAAGCTATATTTAAAAAAATAATAATACATTTTATTTTGACAGGCACAACACTGGGTTTATGTTTACATCTACCAGCCACTAGAGGGCACCATTGCACTCAAAAGTCCGCTGGGCAAGGCCAGGCTGGGACTGTGTAAATTGGCGGACTTGACAAGTCAAGCAGCTGATTCTGAGCCCAGAAGATGTTCTAACAGTAAATACTGTTGTAAAATAAATTTATTAGTAGAAATTTGTCCTTACCCAGGCTGGTCACTTCACGTTAACCAGCATCCCGACGGCTGGAAAATTAGTTCTGTTGTTGCGATACCACCTGTGAACACTAGATGTTGCCAGAGTGTCCGTGTTCCACCTTCAACCTTTTAGTAAAACCAAAAGTGAAACGTATCTCCTCGCTGTGCGTTTTTTAACACCTTAAAAGTGTGGTTGACTGAAAACCCCATGTTTTAATGATTATCTCTGATTCTAACGGGTCACTCTGAGTGTTTCCTGCAGGCTGAACATGAAAATAGTCTCCTCCACCTATCTCCTGCATTAGCTTCTGATAGAAAATAGACTCTAGGTGAAACTCTAGGATTAGAAAATCCTGACAGATCTACGTCACACTGTCACTGAACATTCATGGACTCACCCATCTTGACTCACCACGGGGAAGGCTGTTGTTGGTTTAGCGTCCAGGAAACAGCAGAGAAAGTCTGGGCTAGTAGAAGCTAACCATTAGCATTAGCAACTCCACCACACAGCAGAACTCCTCCAGGCTTGTGTTATTAGTGGAGATAAAACATCAACGTTGCAGAGCAAACAGTCGAAAACCTGCCGTCTAAAGCTCAGCTGTAATGTGGGCAACTTTTACCATAGATATCATAAATATTGCTAGAGGCCTTATCCGCGCTGTTCGTCAATTGGACAAACGTCCCTACGCGGTGGCCATCTTACTTCGGACAGCTTCCCCCTTTCGTAACATTGGTGTCAATGGTGCATGTACTATTTAAATAACTCTAACTTGCTCAATTTTCAACCGCCAGAGATGTGGCTGTGAAATATGACAGATTTGACCCGTTAATTTAAAAATGTGTAAGTATGTCATCTCAAGCCTATGTGTCATAAGGTTTGTAATAATGCAACCCGCTTGTTAATCCGTTAATATAAAATCGAGTTAAGAGTGTTTTTGTTTAAGTTGTTCACTCACCTTCCATCTGCTACCATTGAGAACGGAACGTAAGCTGTCCGAGGTAAGATGGCCGCCGTGCAGGGATGCTGTCAACTCCCAGGCCGTTTCTCAATACTCAAGGACGCTAGTACGTTCTTGTGTACTTGACAAGTGTGTTCTTGCCTAGGACACCAGAAAGTCCGTTCTGCCGAGTACGGGAGGACGAGGACGGCATTTGGAACAAGCATACTTCTTTGCCTCACGGTAACAAGCGCTGCTTGTTGCTACGGTTAAAAAAAACGACCTGACATAAAAATAAAAGTCTACTCTGTTCCTTAAATGACAAAAAAACAATGAAAACGTATTATTTGTATTATATTTGGTCCACTTTTCATCAAAACTGATAAAATATCAGCATTTCCTGCTGTGAAATGAAGAAAAAAAGTTTTTTTTCAGCAAAACAAAGCAATGATGCTNCTCAAATCCTTAAAAACCCAAGAGGTGGCAGTTTTAACATTTATTAGACAGACGGGATATTTTCTCCAGACATCTACTATAAATCTATTTAACCTTTCAGACGAGCAGCAGATTAAAGTTTGCTTCCTATTTAAAAGAACAAGTGTCCCAAACGTTTTGGTTTTTGAAAAATCTCCATCAGAGCCATGAAAAGCACAATGAAACCACGCTGAAGTGAGTTTGAGGTGGTAAATATGACAGATGCTCATCCTGGTTGCTAATGCTTCACCAGGTTGTGATGCAGCAGGTCTGATCTCCTGTTTGTGTTGCTGCTGATCACAGCTGCTCCCTTAGAGACAGACTACAGGAAATAAATCACCCCAGGATTGTTCTGCTAGATTATACAGGTAGTTTCCAGATTTAATAGCAGATTCTGATGGAGAATTTGTGGATTTTTTAATATTTTCCACATCATGTAACGTAGTGACATTTTATTTTGAGCTGGTGTTCTCTCTCTTTATTGTGAAAAGGTTCCAGAGGTGCTGTGGGACTTTACCTTTAGGCTTCACGTTCCATCATTATTTATTAAAAGACCAGTTCACTTGTTGATTCCAACACGTCGCAGTGGTCTCTAGTACGCCTCATCTATCTAGAATGCCTTGTGAGGTGATCTCTGAGGGGAAAAGCTCTGGTGCTCCTGTTTCAGGAACCAGAAGTTAGTTGGAGGAGAGGGGAGCAGAAACGGGCAGGATTTGGAGTCTGACTCTGGATTATTTCCTGATATTCTGACATCTCGCCTCTGATTGGCTGGTTTCTCAGTGAACTTACTCATGCTGGAGACCCACCCTGCTAGTTGCAGAACAGCAGGAGACAGACATTATTTTAACGTCCCCAATAACATTACACTCTGAAACTTTACTGTTTACTGTCCCCGCCCCCCCAAAAAAATGAAATGGGGTATCTGCCCCTGGTCGCATCACTGGCATGCATCAAGCAGAGGAAACATCTAAGGAGATGCAGCAACGACTAAAACTGGGTTCAGAACTGTCCAACGCATTATTAACAACTGGCGTGATGAGTCCAGATGGACCCTGTTCCAGAGTGATGGGTGCATCAGGGTAAGAAGAGAGGCAGATGAAGTGATGCACCATCATGCCTAGTGCCTACTGTACAAGCCTGTGGGGGCGGGGCTATGATCTGGGGTTGCTGCAGGTGGTCAGGTCTAGGTTCAGCAACAGGATGTGCTCCAAGAAAGAGGTCAGCTGACTACCTGAATCTCCTGAATGACCAGGTTATGGGCTCTATGCACGCTCCAACTTCCGCATTCCACATAAGACCGCACCCCTATGTCCGGTTGTCATAGTCGTCGGTGAAGCTGTGACATGGCTGAGAGTGTGGAGTTCACCCGGTGCTTACTGGAGTTATCAAAAGTTATAATCAATGATGTACGGCAAATTTTCTCTGTTTAGATGAAAAAAAAGAAAAAAGTGGTTCTCTTGATTTTTTTAAAAAACCTCCACCAATAACACGTCAGAGCAAAAAGCCATAAGCAACTAACCTCCAGGAAGCACCGGGTGAACTCCAAACTCTCAGCCATGTCACAGCTTCACCGACGACTATGACAACCGGACATAGGGGTGCGGTCTTATGTGGAATGCGGAAGTTGGAGCGTGCATAGAGCCCATTCCATCTTCCCTGATGGCACGGCCATGTTCCTGATGACTGTCAAGTATTTCCCCCTGAAGCAGTGTACTGGTGCTCGATTCAGCCTCTCCATTTCTACCTGTGTGAGATTGAATCCCACTTGGCTCTAAATTACTTGTGTTTTAATGAATTAAAAAAAGCCTGAGGTCATTTTATTCAACAACGTTTCAGCTGATATCTAGAGACTCAGAGCAGTTTCCTATTTTAATATAATAATGTTCCTGCAGACTCTCTTAAAACATCAGATTTCTTTTATCAGCTTGTGTGGATCTGATTCTTCTGGCAGCTGCTGATGCTTCTGTCTGTTTCAGGTTGGGTGAGTGAAGAGGAGGAAGAGGAGGCAGCATCTGGGCTCTCCCCTTTCTGATGTAGATTGTATAACTCAAAGACTTTAAGGAAGTTTCTTGTTTTTCTATCACTGATCGTTTCCAGCGTGGGAGCGCGAGGCCTCCTCCATCATGTCCCGTGGCTCTGTGGTTTTTCAGAGCAGCGCTTCAGTTTCACACGTTCACAACCCAAGATTAAACACCTGGAGGTTAAACGACAACAAACGCTGACGTGCTTCGTTTTCTTTCAAATACTTTGCTCTGATGGGTGAGTTAGTGGGTGAGTTAGTGGGTGAGTGGGTGGGTGAGTTAGTGAGTGGGTGGGTGAGTGAGTGGGTTAGTTAGTGAGTGGGTGGGTGAGTGGGTGGGTGAGTTAGTGAGTGGGTGGGTGAGTGAGTGGGTTAGTTAGTGAGTGGGTGGGTGAGTGAGTGAGTGGGTGGGTGAGTGAGTGGGTTAGTTAGTGAGTGGGTGGGTGAGTGAGTGAGTGGATGACTGTATTGTAAAGCACTTTGAGGGGTTGTAGAACCCTAGAAGGGCATTTACCATTTGGTGTGAGGCTGTTGATCTTAAGGGATCCTAGGGAACTGAGCTGAAAACCAAAGTTGTGGATTGATCATCTCATCTAAACCCTCATCCATCTTCATGAACTGGATCAGGATCAGGATTAAATGAACCAGACCCTGGATCTGAGCATCTGAAAGGATCCTCCTTCATGGAGAGGCCGAGTTAGGTCATTAGAGATCAGGAGGGACATCTGCTGCTCCTCACCCAAAATAGTCAACAAAGATGGTTCTGATCAGGAGGACCTGGAACTAGAGAGGAGTGATAATCCCTGGAACCACCTGGGTACTTCCTAGTTTTAGCTGAAGAGTGTCACTGAGGAGAGGGAGGCCGTGTTTCCAGTGGACTTTTTAAATGGTTCCAATGACCTCAGTCTTATTTTCGTTAAATGGTAAATGGCCTGTATTTGTATAGCGCCTTCTTAGGGTTCTACAACCCCCCAAGGCGCTTCACAACACAATCAACTCAATTCACCCATTCACACGCTGGTGGGGATGAGCTATGATGTAGCCACAGCTGCCCTGGGGCGCACTGACGGAGGCGAGGCTGCCGAGCACTGGCGCCACCAGTCCCTCCGACCACCACCAGCAGGCAAGGCGGGTTTAGTGTCTTGCCCAAGGACACACAGCAGCATTCTCTGGCCGGAGCCGGGATTGAACCTGCAACCTTCCGATTACTGGACAACCCGCTCTACCTCCTGAGCTACTGCTGCCCACAAGTTAAAACTATTCTAATTAATTTAATTAAATTATATTTTAACTATCGTGCCATACCACGTGTATGATTTAGTGAAAAAGCATGATAAAATGTGTTTTTTAGTTGGGTAAGCAGTGCACCTTCCTCAGTAGAGACAAATGCACTGGGGGTGAATGGAGACCCATCCAAGATGGCCGCCCGCCGCTACGCCATCTCCAGCGCCAGTCCACGTCGCGTCAACGTAAATATGAGTTTACTTGTGACTCTTACCCGAGAATCACTTCCTGCTTTTATTTATTGTACATTCCAATCACTTTTATTAAACATTCATCAGATGAAACGTTTTAATAAAAACAGCTTCGTTGGCCTCAGGGATCCACCAATCAGCGCTCACGCACAGTGTAACGTAAGACGTAAGCATTTCCCTGCACCTGCTAAAGAAGAGTAGCCTAGTGAACTAGACCAAATTCTTGCTTTGCAGAGTAGCGCTATCCAATTGCGTGCTGACATTTTGAAAGACAACCGTGGCCAGACTGTATATTCACATATATAGGATGGCTTGCCAGGCTAAAAGAAGAGGACTGATCGTATGCTCGGGCTGAGGCTTCTGTTAGGATGAAACAGCCTTCTGTAGCTAGAAGGTCACCGTGTAACCTCACTAACCCGGGCCGGAGGAGAGCAGCGCTTGTGATCAGGAAGTGGATTGTTTACGTGAATTTGCTGATTTAGCTTCGGAGGAGCTAACGGCTAACTGTAAGTACACTCAACCAAAATAAAATGCAAAGATAAAGCCCTGTGTGGGAGTCGCTAGAACGTCTTATTTTGAAAGGCCTGCAGAGGAAGCAGATAGTTTCCGGTAATTCCATGTAAGTGTAAATCCATAGATATCATATGCGTAAATCAAGGTGAAATCGGTAAGTAGGCGGTCCTTCATCATTACATGTTAGAGGACAACCAGCAGCATTAGCACCTATTGCGAAAAGATGGTTTATTTTCTATTCAACGTGCGATCCGTGACCTTATTTGGAGTGTGTTCCGGATCAAAATCATGTTACAAACATCCGGGGTCTCCTGTTCCTCTGGAGGATTTAAAGGGATACTATGTAATTCTGGCTTGCTTTTAGCGTCCCCTAGTGTCCATTTAGTAAAAGGTCGAATGTGGGACATTTTAATAAAGAGCTATATTTAAAAAAAATTATATCTCTACGGGCATTAAGAGGTTCAGAAATGATTGTACAGTTTTTCCTTTAAAAGCTATATTTAAAAAAATAATAATAAATTTTATTTTGACAGGCACAACACTGGGTTTATGTTTACATCTACCAGCCACTAGAGGGCACCATTGCACTCAAAAGTCCGCTGGGCAAGGCCAGGCTGGGACTGTGTAAATTGGCGGACTTGACAAGTCAAGCAGCTGATTCTGAGCCCAGAATATGTTCTAACAGTAAATACTGTTGTAAAATAAATTTATTAGTAGAAATTTGTCCTTACCCAGGCTGGTCACTTCACGTGAACCAGCATCCCGACGGCTGGAAAATTAGTTCTGTTGTTGCGATACCACCTGTGAACACTAGATGTTGCCAGAGTGTCCGTGTTCCACCTTCAACCTTTTAGTAAAACCAAAAGTGAAACGTATCTCCTCGCTGTGCGTTTTTTAACACCTTAAAAGTGTGGTTGACTGAAAACCCCATGTTTTAATGATTATCTCTGATTCTAACGGGTCACTCTGAGTGTTTCCTGCAGGCTGAACATGAAAATAGTCTCCTCCACCTATCTCCTGCATTAGCTTCTGATAGAAAATAGACTCTAGGTGAAAATCCTGACAGATCTACGTCACACTGTCACTTAACATTCATGGACTCACCCATCTTGACTCACGACGGGGAAGGCTGTTGTTGGTTTAGCGTCCAGGAAACAGCAGAGAACGTCTGGGCTAGTAGAAGCTAACCGTTAGCATTAGCAACTCCACCACACAGCAGAACTCCTCCAGGCTTGTGTTATTAGTGGAGATAAAACATCAACGTTGCAGAGCAAACAGTCGAAAACCTGCCGTCTAAAGCTCAGCTGTAATGTGGGCAACTTTTACCATAGATATCATAAATATTGCTAGAGGCCTTATCCGCGCTGTTCGTCAATTGGACAAACGTCCCTACGCGGTGGCCATCTTACTTCGGACAGCTTCCCCCTTTCGTAACATTGGTGTCAATGGTGCATGTACTATTTAAATAACTCTAACTTGCTCAATTTTCAACCGCGAGAGATGTGGCTGTGAAATATGACAGATTTGACCCGTTAATTTAAAAATGTGTAAGTATGTCATCTCAAGCCTATGTGTCATAAGGTTTGTAATAATGCAACCCGATTGTTAATCCGTTAATATAAAATCGAGTTAAGAGTGTTTTTGTTTAAGTTGTTCACTCACCTTCCATCTGCTACCATTGAGAACGGAACGTAAGCTGTCCGAGGTAAGATGGCCGCCGTGCAGGGATGCTGTCAACTCCCAGTTAAGGCATCTAACAATATATATNATCGACAGGGACTATCCTCTGGCAGAAACGATGATGATGGTGGGTTTCTTCATCACAGTGTTTGTGGAGCAGGCCGTCCTGTCCTTCAGGAGGGACAAACCGTCCTTCATTGACCTGGAGACCTTCAACGCTGGAGGCTCTGAGGCCGGCAGCGACTCAGAGTATGACACGCCCTTCATCTCCTCACCGCGGGGCTCTGTAGGTAGAGGCAGAGTCCAGGGTCACCATCATGGACACTTCGCCCCTACTGAGCTGGCGGGGGCGGGGCCCCTGCGGCTGGCCGGCCTGGTTTTAGCTTTGTCCGCCCACTCACTGTTCGAGGGTTTGGCGCTCGGCCTGCAGGAGGATGGCTCCAAGCTGGGTAGACTGTTCCTGGGTGTGGCTGTGCATGAGACTCTGGCCGCCGTGGCTCTTGGGGTGAGCACGGCCAAGGCGTCGATCGGCATGAAGGACGCTGCCAAGCTGGGCATGACGGTGAGCCTGATGATCCCGCTGGGCGCCGTGGTGGGGATGGGCATCGAGTCGACCCAGACGCTGGCGGCTGGCGTTGTGTCGGTGCTGTTGCAGGGACTCGCTGCCGGAACCTTCCTCTTCGTCACGTTCTTTGAGATTCTGTCTCGAGAACTTGAGGACAAACAGGACCGGCTTCTCAAAGTACTCTTCCTCATCCTGGGCTACGCAGCGCTGGCTGTGCTCGTCTTCATCAAGTGGTGACGGACAGGAAGTGGACCAGTCAGACTAGAACCAGAAATACCTCAACACAACAGAGTCTGAGGTTCTGACTGGGTTCAAGCCCGTGACTCTGAGTTTTCTGCTTTCAGTGTTTGAGGCGTTGCTGCAGCTGAGTGACCTTTAGAGTCGGAGCTCAGAGCGGTCTGGAGCAGCGAGTCCTGGTTCTGAGTCCAGACCAAACTTTATTGTCTGTTTCACATGGCTCTCTTTTAAACCCCCCCAATAAAAAAGAAAAGCTTCAAACCAAAAGGAACTCCCCTTCAGCAAGGCTGAATTATCCAATGGGCATTATGGGCACAAGCCCAGGGCCCATGGCTGCTTTCACATCTGGGTCGGCCCTGGTAGGTATAGTGTGTTCACGTCTGGGTGATCTGTGCGCTTTATGTGCTCAGCTGACCGTTTTTTAGACCTGCTCTCCAGCGCTGACCCAACACACCCACTACCGACTGATTGGCTGGCTGAAGTTCACGCCTACCTATAGAGGAAGCCTCTGATTGGTGGGTAGAATCAGCCAGCGGCGGCTTCCTGCATGCGTGATTCAGTATCAGTCTGGATGCAGTGGAGTAAACATCTTCTCTGACTGCAGCCCAGAACCACCGTGGCAGCGTGAGGACAGACAGCCGTGAGGACAGACAGCCGTCTCAGTGAGACAGTAGGAAGCTGTGTGCTTCATATCAGAGGCTCCTAAAGCAGCATGGCTACTTTGTTTACTAACTTAAGGAGAACACCACAGACGTCTCCACACATCTTTTGCCCCGCCCACGTGCTCAGAGACGTCCACGTTCCTTAGAAGTCTGTGAACGACACCTGGCCGTGCGGGGGCGGGCTGACGCTACCAAGACCGGACTGGACCGGGCCAGATGTGAAGACGCCACATGTGAGCAGCCCAAGGCAGGGGAAAAAAGAGGTCTAACAGATAAACATGGGTGGAACATTAATTATACTGTAACTGACTCAGCTACTGGGCATGACACACACACACACACACACACACGCACACACACACACACACACACACACACACACACACACGCACACACACACACACCACACACACACACACACACACACACACACACACACACACACACACACACACACACACACACACACACACACACACACACACACACACACACACTCACACACACACACACACACAAACACACACACGCACACACACGCACGCACACACACAAACACACACACGCACACACACGCACGCACGCACACAGATTCCATCAGAGCGCACGCAGCGCCTAAAGACCGACAATGCGCCGTCACACTGAAGACAGATGAGCGTTGCCTCGTCCGTGATTAAAGGAACATGGGGCAGGATCTTTAAAAAATCTGTAAAAAATTAAACATGTATGTTCATTTTTTCAAAGCTAATGGGTGATGAAGCGTTATAAACCAAAAAGAATGAGGCCACCCATGTATCGTTCCATTTTCTTGAACAGGCTGTTTGCTGCAAAATGCGCTGCAGTTCGGTCACGAATTTCCCGCGCTGCCCTACGGATGTGGCGTCAATTGACACTGCTTGCGCGTTCACGACAGCTTCAAAACAGAAAGAAAATGTGTTCGACACTGCAGATCGGTAGGTGGCGCTATTGCACC
>SSNS01000760.1:0-20421 GCA_006937985.1 Aphyosemion australe | reverse complement strand
TGGCACAAAGGAAGTTTATTCAGCGGCATCTCGTGAGTCAAAGACCAAATATGGTAAAAAACAGGCAGGGACCCGAATCTATATCGGATACGTGATTGACGAATGGAGGCTGCTTCAACTATATCTGGGACTCAAAAAGGATGCTGCCATGGCTCATTTCCTAGTGAGCAGGTAAGAAACATTATAGGTTGTGTTTAGAGATGATGACAATGATCTGACCTCACCGATGACTCAGAGAGAGCTAGCGTGCAGTAGCATTAGCTGTGATCATGCTACAGTAGTAGCATTAGCTGTGATCAGTGCTGCAGCGTGGATTGCTTCGCCGCAATATTGTCCGTGAGAGCGGCGGAGAGTTGCCTTTTCAGCGTGAGATATTGGAGGTGTGGCGTGAGAGCGTGTGAAGAGGGTCAGGTAATGGTATTTTTGTGTTTGTGTAACATAGCCGTCTGTGCACGCTCCCGTGCTGGGCTGCAGTTACTCGCAGAGCCGGGCGCGTCGCTCGTGAGCATCGTTTCTTTTTTCCTGCCTCTAGTTCCTTTAACAGTTTGTGTAAACATTCTAAGCAAAAAAATATTTTGATACTGTGTACCTTGAGGTTATGATAGCATTTTACAAGTTTGCATTTTTCAAGGTGCTTATATATCACTGTTGTTAGTGCTTGTTTTACATTTCTTTTATTAAAGAAGGGTGTCAAAAAGAGATCTTCAGTGCTATTATTGAATGAAAACAATATTGCAGGTTACTTTCTGGGTGCAAAAGTAATCAGAAAGTAGTGTAATTAAGTTACTTCATGAAGTAAGTAACTAAGTAGTGTAATATATTACTTTTTGGAAAAGTAACTTGTAATATGTAATATGTTACTATTTTTGAGTAACTTCCCCAACACTGCTTACGGATAATCACGTTTACAGCTGCAGCAAAAAGTCTGAGCCATATGTCAGAGTCCTACACGCATTTCTAACTAACGTAGCAACATTAAAGTCATTTACTGTTTGTGAGGAGAATCGCAGCGAGCTGTAAGCACAACGCTAACTTCTGTCAGACCTGCAGTCACCATTACAGCACACCTGATGCACAGACTGCAGGGGCTGGTCAGGGCTGCTCACTCAGAGGTTTGATCTAAAAGTATAATCAACATATTCCAACTGTAAATCCATCTAGAACCGCTACCGCTCCTTCTGGACTCCAAGTCCCATTAGCATGATGGCAGCCACATGGCTAACCGTGTTAGCTCCGGTAAGGAAAAAATAAGTCATTTTGGAACGCTACGACACACATAGAGGTTGAATCTAAAAAGACAGATCCTTCTGAGACCGGCAGAACCTTCGTGCCATCCTGGATTACAGCCAAAACAATGACGAGGGGTGGGGGGATGTTGTGGAGTAAAGAGAAGGGGGGCTTTTGGGCACCTTGTGCCCAGGGGCCCTTGCAATCATAATCCGGCCCTGAGTCCAGCTGATGCCTCAGAGCAGGAAACACAGCAAACAGCCCTGGGGTGTTGATCCAAGATGTGCCAACATGGTCAAGCGTCTAAACCACAACCAAGCAGCAACTAAAGCAACGGTGGACCAACAGAACCACAAAGAACCACAAACTCGTCCTGCTGATGCAGAAACTGTCTCTTCTGGAGGCCTGCAAGTAATCCATATACAATTTAGACGTAAATGAAATGAACTGATTAAAGAAAAACACACACGTGAAATACACAGTGCCACCCGGTGGTTTGGTTGGGTATTTCAGCACAAGACTTTTTATGAGTAGCGAAAAAGAAAAAATGTAAAAAAGGTGTAGGAGTGTAGCCAAGGCCGTGGTGGTGATCCCAGACATCCTGCTTCAGATATGAGACTGGGGTTTGTCTCAGGAAGAAGAAACAATGTTTTATAGAGTCTCTCAAGATAAAAGTCACGAGGTGCTTCACAAGAACAAAAATAAAATAAAAAAATATATACATATAAAAAACTTAAATATTGTAATAAAAAATGGAAAAAATTAAATTAAAAAATGAGAAGAAAGAAAGAAAATAAATAAGAAAAGGTTATACAGGAACAGCCTCGGTCTCCAAAATGCCCTGATACGGCCCTGGACGTGGGACTGACTTTTGAAGGTGATCTGAATTGTATCAAATATAAAAATATCACATGCTTATGAATTATTGCTTTATGAAGGTAAAAAGGTGTAGTGGGATAAATCTACCTACATTTTCCTTTTCAAGAAGGTTGGTCACGCACTGTTTCAGGTTGTATAGAAGAGTATCCAAATCAGGGAGCGAGTGTGAAGTGTTGTTTGGGGGCCATGAGAATTTCTTCATATTTGGAGTCATTCAGCTTCAGAAAATTGTCAGCCAGCCAGTCCCTCACTTCAGCCAAACATTGGTCCAGAAGTGAGAGAGCACCTGGCTTATTCAAAGCCAGGTAGATCTGGCAATCATCTGCATAGAGATGGTAGTCCAGGCCGTATTTCCTCAGGATTGAACCCAAGGGGAGGATGTAAATGGAAAACAGAAGAGGCCCGAGCACAGATCCCTGCGGCACTCCCCAGGGGAGTGGGAGGCATGCAGAACAGTCTCAAAACTGAACCTTAAAAACTCTATTTGACAAATAAGAGCACTAAAGTGGGGTACCTCTAAGCCCCACCCAAGTCTCAGGAATAGTCAGATGTTTGCTGCAAAACTTCAGTCAAAAACAGAAAATCCAGGTTTTTAGAGAGAATCAGATCGTTCAGCAGGAAGGACTTATTGTTAATGGAGCGGGTATTTAGTAAAGCCATGCTGAGTGAGGTGGAGAAACCAGAAGCTACAGAAACAGCTGGAGTTAGTGGACGTAAGTTAGCAGGGTTAGGTCCACGGTGTTTGTTAAGTCCACTCAAGGAGGGGACAGGAAGAGAAACAAGTGAAGTAAGAGGAAAAACAGACCTGAGGAAACATGGACGGAGAGACCACGCCGTGGCCTGGCGGGAATGTGGGTTAGGGTTAGTGGAGCTCACATCTACAAGCAAAGGGGACACAGCAGATCGCGCCGATGTTTACTAGCTAGACCACGCTTTAAGAGAAGCCTTATTCAACCCTGGATTCCATGCTCGTTTCCCCCTCTTCCTCAAAGTTTTCACCAAAACATCGCTGGAGGCATTTGGCTCGGATTGAGCGTTTGGATCGGGTCCAGTGCCCCCGCGAACAAAAACAATGCGAAAGATGAAACCATAGCGCGTTTTCGGAGATCATGAATGATCGGAAGGATAAAAGAATTTGGGACACTACCGAAGAGCACTGCAGAAAAAAGTTCAAGAAGCTCCAACACCCACAACACCTGGAATGAGCTCAGACCCACCTTTCTCTTTGGCGATCTTGGCGTAGATCCCCACTGCTATAAGGACTGCACTCACAACCTGCAGAGACACAAAGACATGCTGGTGGCAGAGTGGAGTGGACTGCTCCAGCTGCTGCCACTTTCCCTTGATTATGGAGTCAGCCAATCAGGTGGCTTCCTTTAAAAGGCTCACCAGGGCAGGTGCAACTATGCTGACTGATTGCTGCCACTCCCGTCAGGCATGGGGTGTTCATTCCCTCCCTCTCACAAGGGGGTGGAGCAGCTTGGGCCTTCTCCATCCTCCCCCAAGTAGAGCATGAAGGAGGAGCGCATAAAGGAAGGGGCATGACCGAGGAGCAGCTGGCCTGGGACCAGGTTCATGGAGCCATCGGCAGAGATGCTGACCACTGGGCCAACGGAGCCACAGGAGCGGCAGGCTGGGGCGCCCGGCGGAGGATCCAGTGTTCTGGAGTATTTTGGCTGCTTAGCGTATGCGGATGGTACCGCTTCGGGGTTGACACTGTGGGAACAAAAGGAGCTCCACTTTCGCTGAAACACGGAAAAACGGGTTGCATCAGGTGTGCATCGAGTCCAGTCCCGTGTTCCTGCCCGGCGTCGATGGAGAGTGGCTTGGCAGGCATCTGAGTGGGTCATTGGCACTTGGTACTAAGGTGGACAACCAACGCTCCTCCACTCAAAGGACTGCCTCCATGACAGCCTCAAGGACTGTATTTATTGCCTCTTTTAATCTATGTAGTTTTGATTGTGTTATCTTTTTGTTTCCAGTTGGAGACTGGCGGTGGATGGGGCTCTTCCCCTCCCCCGTGTGGCATCCCTCTCTCCCTTGTGTGTCGTGTGGTTTGCCGTTGGTGTTGGGATTTTGTGTTTTTCGTCTTCAGTGTGCAGTGTTTCACGGGTGTCCTGGTGGCGGCGGGATGCCCACCGCTCCCCTTTAGTTTATTCACCACCTGGTAATTTCCAACTGAAGTTAAGAATCGTGGCTTTAAGGGTTAAAACAATAAAATCAGTTTAGAGCTGATTTAAAATCATCTTAAAAACTATAGCTGAGGCTTACCAGTGGGGTGGGGCCCACCACAGGTCAGTGGCAGCTCCACCCACCACCGTGTCACCCGCTGTGTGGGGACACACACACACACACACACACACACACACACACGCAAAGTGCTGCAAACCAAAAGACACACAGAAACTGGAGATGCCACCACTGTGTCAGCAGCATGAAGGATAATTAAAAGTTCAATGTGACCATTCCCAACCCCCACAGTACTCCGGAGCGTTGAACACTCCTTCAGGCGCGCCGTCACAGTCGCTGTGCCTCCGTTGGTCCCATGGCCACTATGAAGCTCTGCTGGCAGCTCCAGGCCGTTGCTCCAGGCCAGACACTCCTTCTGCCTGCACTCCGCCCCTGTGTGCTCATCGGGCACTCCTCCTCGCTCACTCCAGGCCAGAGGAGAGAGTGAGAGATCTGAACCCATCCAGGCTATGGCCAAGTGTAGCACCCACCAGCGTCCTTTGTTCCTTGGCTCTGAACCGCGTACAGGACATCATCGCTCTACCTGAGGGCAGACAGGAAAGGCCCAAACTCCTCCACCCTCTTGGTCTGGTGGAGGGGCAGCGATCAGAAACCTAGTTGCACCTGCCCTGGTGAGGCTTTATAGTCCTGCAGCAGGTGGAGCAGTCCACTCCACTCTGCCACGTCACGCTAGTGGTTAGTTCTGACCGGCGCTTAGTTCATGTTGCACACAGCTCTACGGGGCAGGGGGCGGGCTTAGCAAAAAAAAGACTTATTGCCTACATGATATCACACTACATGATAAGACGATCACTTTTACGGATTTCTAAAAAATCATACATAATTCCTGAAAGGGGAAAAGTCCGGACAGCCGCTTTAAGAGAATAATTAAAATTTTCTTTTATTTGTAAATAAAACTTGGAGATTGGAACCACCAGATTTGTCGTGGTGAGTGAATGGGCCTACGGGGTTAAGGGCTTAGAGATTCCCAGGGTGCTATGCCCTAGGTGGCGTCGTTGGGTTTTCCTAAGCCTTCTCTATAATGCCACACAGGAGACAGGTCCTGCTCCAACACATGCTGCTTGTCCTGGAAACCCAGAGACAGCTGATGAGCATCAGCTGCTTAAAGGAAAACAAAAACACATCTAGTGAGGCCGACCGTTTATGGTCGATCGAGTTCCAGCAGCTGAGCGGTCAAAACTGGTACAAACCGTTCTACGAGTTTTGTGATTTAGTTAAATATTTATTCATCAGACGCCACGTTGAATATGGTTGACCTTTTCCTGTGAACATGTAGAACATTTGTCCATAAAGGACCAGGCAAGGCTCAGTCAGACTCACCCAGAACAGGTAGCAGAAGATAAATAAGGTGTATTTGATGCCCCGGTATCCTCTCATGTCCTTTCAGCTGACAGGATCGTCGGTCTCACACAGAGTTGGATGTTTTCTGCTAACGTGTATCGGCCTGCAACACGCATTCCAGCTCTGAGACCCACCCTCTTCCTCAGCTGCAGCTATCACCTGGAGAGGTGTGTGTGTGTGTGCATGCGTGTGCATGCGTGTGTGTGTGTGTGTGTGTGGTGGTGTGGGGGGGACTGAATCCCAACATATCTACATTCACTTCAGCTTATTTCTATAGCGCCAAAAGTTTCCTGTGTAAGGAACCCAGCAGATTGCATTGAGTCTTTACAGCAATCCTCATACTAAGCAAGCATGTAGCGACAGTGGAGAGGAAAACTCCCCTTTAACAGGAAGAAACCTCCAACAGAACCTGGATCAGTATGAGCAGCCATCACTTTTTCCGGGGTGTAGTATTATTTTATTGTTTGAAGTAAATTTACTCTGATTAATTAATTTATTAAGTTTTCAACAATTTTTTACTTTTTCCATACTCAAAATCTTCAAAAATGTTACAAACGCATTACTTTCTGTAACAGAATGGATTTTGTTGGACGTCTCCATAAATATGTGTTTGTAAAATGCAACTTATCAGCTTACATCAGAAGTTAAACCAGAACCTGCCCATTTATCCTGCAACTGAAGAAGAAGGCAGTAACGCGGGACAGGTCCACCTTGGAAGAGCGCTGCGGTTTTCCCACCGAGCTCTTGGATGATTCTTTTCCTAAAACTTGTAAGTGACTCTTTATTTAAGGGTACTGTGTAGAAGGAATATCACAACTGTAAGCAATTGGTATGGTTGTTTCATCGTGTTGCAGTTACCTGTTCTTAGCATGTTGTGCGCTAATAGACCTTTTTCACACTTCCGGGGTTTTTAACCGGAAATACGTCAGTGCAGCGGAAAATAAGAATTATTGCAGCGTTTCATATGGGGATCAGTCTGTTTCTCTCATGCTCTGAAGCAGCCCTATCTCCATTTCCATTCGTTTCCAACATCTACCGATGTGAGACAAAACTGTCTAAGGGCGATCACGCGTGAGGAGAGGCTCAATTTTGTTAATTAAAGGGGAAATACTTACGTCTGCAGCAGACACTTCACGGCTATGTTTACGTGCTGGGGCTAAGTGTTAGCCGTCTTAACTCGGATGCGGTACCATGTCTATTCTCCTGGAATAACTTCACCCCAGCAGTCTACATGTTCGATAACACAAACGGTAGTTTGTGCAGCACAGGAATTGGAGAGCCAGGAGCTAGAAAAGGCAAAGTAGGCGACAAGGCTGGACCATGATGATGCTACGTTAGCCCCGCAGGTAAGTTCTCCAAAGCTAACTCTGCTATAATGTAAGTTCTTTTATGTGTTCATGACAAGTAAATGATGCTGAACTCATAGTTTAGAGCTGCCACCCACGCAAAATAAAATTAACGCGATGCCACGTTAACAGTTTATTGTTCAAACAATATAAATTTCACGTTCATAGACGTTTATCACAGTTGTACAATATAATTATCATACATTTTATATCATATATTCTATATTATGCATGTGTATGTTGTTAGAACATGATATATTGTTTCAAAGTGAAATTTTTATTCTAAGAACGTGAAAATTATATTGTTAGAACAATAAGATCATCATGTTGTAAAGTAATATCGCTGTAATTTATTTATTTTTCATGGGTAGCAGCTCTGCGTTCCAGTATCATATTGCTGTGTGTTCCGTGGTCTTCTGCGACCTATTTAGAATTTTATATTGGGCAAATGTAGAAGGTTTTTAGTGCAGACACGATCATTTGCTGACTGAAATCTGACCTAGTTAGGAAGGAGTTTTCCCAACGATGGCGCACTTCCGGTTTTTGTGAAAAAGGTTACCTTCAAAAGTCTCATCAGTGTCTGTTATAGAAGAACCTGATAAACGTCAAACGTGAACTTGTAATAAAACTTGTTGCATTTCACACTGTTGGATTGACTTCATATTTGTTGGCTCTCAGGCATTGAGAAAGGCAGGAACTTCCTAGAACATCTTACATTTGCAATATTCACATGGAGGGCAGATGTAACACAGGTGAAGGCTAACCTGATGTGTGTGTGTCCCTGTGTGTGTGTCCCTGTGTGTGTGCCCCTGTGTGTGTGTCCCTGTGTGTGTGCCCCTGTGTGTGTGCCCCTGTGTGTGTGTCCCTGTGTGTGTGCCCCTGTGTGTGTGTCCCTGTGTGTGTGTCCCTGTGTGTGTGCGTGTGACATGGCGGCTCTGACACGCTGCCCCCCCCCAGCAGCACCTGTGTGTATTTTCAGGTGCGTTGAAAGACGGCTCGGACAAATACGTTACCGCACATTAACGGAACAGCTGAAAGAAAGTGCAGGGGACATGTCTGTTGTGGAAATTTTCCCCTGAACCATTGAACCACACAGTAACACAGAGAATGAGCCCAGAACAGAAGCATACATACAGCTTTATAGTCCTGCAAGACACAGACACACATGTTGACAAAACACCCTCCTTCGCAGGACTTGGCAGACATAACTTAGCTCCTAGCTAGGCGTCAAGGCTACGAGGGGTGCAGCTGTATAAACAAAGGGATCTGTCTGGACTGTGGAGAAGTAGACTGCAATAATCACAGCAAGTCACATGTATGATTTCCATTACAATTCACCCTTTTGATTACATCATAATCAACACAAGCATACATTTTTAATCATATATGATAATGAACATATATGACTAACATTAGAGAACTATCAACCAACAAAAGAAGGTGAGAAATTAATAAAAGCACGTGAACCCAAACCCACCAGAGAATAACCAGCCAATAATGTAGGAACAGAACGAATCAAGTACTAATGATGACAACTGCATGGTGGTGGTAACTTTAGTAAGGCTGTAGCCCCTGATTTAAGCAATAACATAAACATGCTCCTCTGAAAAAAATTAGAATCAAAAATCGTTATAGTCCCTGGTTTTCCAATGACCTGGCTGAGCTTATTCATCTAAAAAATGCCCTTTGGAGAAAGGCCCGCTCCACCCAATCCCTAGCTGATTGGCTTGCCTTTCGTCAATGCAGGAATAAAGCTACACAGGCTATCAGAAATGCCAAAGTCTCTCATTTTAAAGAAAAACTCACTGCAAGTGGCACTGATGCTAAGGCTTTCTGGAAAACGGTCAAGGTAATAGAAAATAAAATGTCTTCCCCTAATTTACCAGCCTCCATGATATTTGATGGCATTGTTATTACTGAAAAGCACAGAATGGCCTCACTTCTAAACCATCACTTTGTTAATGTAACTCAAAAAGTGTCAACATCAAAACAAGATCAAGTCCCCATAGACACAAGCACAGCAGAGCCTTCTCCTTAACGGATTAAACAGCTGAAAGAAAGTGCAGGGGACATGTCTGTTGTGGAAATTTTCCCCTGAACCATTGAACCACACAGTAACACAGAGAATGAGCCCAGAACAGAAGCATACATACAGCTTTATAGTCCTGCAAGACACAGACACACATGTTGACAAAACACCCTCCTTCGCAGGACTTGGCAGACATAACTTAGCTCCTAGCAAGGCGTCAAGGCTACGAGGGGTGCAGCTGTATAAACAAAGGGATCTGTCTGGACTGTGGAGAAGTAGACTGCAATAATCACAGCAAGTCACATGTATGATTTCCATTACAATTCACCCTTTTGATTACATCATAATCAACACAAGCATACATTTTTTAATCATTTATGATAATGAACATATGTGACTAACATTAGAGAACTATCAACCAACAAAAGAAAGTGAGAAATTAATAAAAGCACGTGAACCCAAACCCACCAGAGAATAACCAGCCAATAATGTAGGAACAGAACGAATCAAAGTACTAATGATGACAACTGCATGGTGGTGGTAACTTTAGTAAGGCTGTAGCCCCTGATTTAAGCAAAGCCACAAATGTGATCACAGTCAGGAAATTACAGAACACAAAACAACATGTAACAGTGGCATGGTTCAAAAACAGGCAGCAAATACCCCGACTTCATGCCGAGAATTAGACTCAGAACGGAAAATCGTGCAAAGTGAAAGCATGCAGGTAACAAGGATGAGGTAAACGAAGCATGTGATGAGAAACATTAGCAAACATCAAAACGGTTTCTAACAGCTTCCATCGTCAGGGTCAGACATGGGTGGGTCAGCTCTGTCAGAGGCAGAGTAATGTTCATCCGACAGGATCCGAAGACGAGACAGCAACTCCAAGGATGGGGAAAAGAAGCTGACCGAGGGGTTCTGACCCCTCCCGGTTTCCGTAAGTGTAGTTCTGCTGAACGCCCCCATATTAATGGAGGCAGGTGTTCTTGGCATGTGAGGGCAGTGACCCCCTGCTGCTAACAGGTGATGTTCAGGTGTAGGGCGGGGGCGTGGTTTCAGGGCCTCCAGCATTCAATGAACCCTCCCAAAGCAGAATAGGAATAACTAAATTCAGAGAGATGGCGTCCAACACGCCCATAATCATCTAGCTTCCTCAGAGCAGCAGACGGCACACGGAGGGTCCTCAACAAGTCCAGCAGCCCCTCCTGGGTGGCTCTGCGCTTCACGCCGCTAGTTGGAAACTCCACAAAAGAGGTTCATTTGTTGGAAGCTTCCCCAGTGGAAGGTTCAGGTGGAACCCCCCCCCACACACACACACACAGTGGAGATTAAGGTGTCGTTGCATTCAGGAACGATGGTAGACTGCCTCGGTTCCCTTTCTCCTTGTAGGGGATTATTCTGCCCCTTGTGGTGGTGCTTTTCCCGGACGTGTCCCCAGGAAGCACGTGCAGTGGCTGGTGTGGATCCAGGCGGCCCTCTTTCCAACAGGACCAGGAAAGGCCCGGTGTAGCGTTTAGCTTCCCAGTGCTTCTCCTGAAGTCTTTGACCAGGATCCAGGTTCCTGGCTGGAAAGGATGTGGGTGTTAGGTAAACATGCCTTTGGTGGATCTGTGAGACGCTCACAAGGAGCCGTGTCCCTGTTGCGGAGCTCAAAGGGACCTAAAACGCACGCACAAAGGTTTTTTACACAGCACCCTAAAAGTACAACTTGTTGACCAAACTGCTTACACCGATAAAAAACATAAAACAACTGGCAGAGCGGGAAACAACAGAGTATATGTACCGTTATCACTTGTTGTGTTTGGAGTTCCCCTTCCGGGCACTGATATGAGAAACGTACAAGAATAAAACTGGGATTAACAAACTGAAACAAAACTTCACAACCGAGTCCATTTGTTTGTCTAAGTCTAGATTTCAGTGTTTAACCTCTCATGTAGTTACAGAACAGGCCCCTGTGTTTATTCAGAATAGAATAGACTTTATTGATCCCACAGTGGGGAAATTCACTGGTCACAGCAGCACAGTAGGAGATTCAACTCAGAGCATAAAAAGGATGTTAACTGCGCTCCTAAAGAATTGACATCATATACATTTAAAAGTTTAATCCAGCAGCTCAGAGTACATGTGTGACATTCACAAACAACATGAGGGCTGTAGACGGCCTCAGTTCAGAGAAATAGAGACGACTCCCGACCAGACTGATAAACACAAAAGCCCTGGGTTAGTCCTCTCTTGGCAGGCCTCGCCGGACCTGCTCCAGGGACCACCCTGGTTTGTCTCCACAGAGCTTCCACAACACTCAAGTCTATTTTATAAAACAATTTGCCGCAAGGCCATGGCGGCATCTGGAAGCCTAAGGTCGTTTATAAGAGCTGCAGATCTAACGGAGAGAAGCTCCCGGCGCTCCGCATCGCTCCAGTTTGTCATCTCAGCTGATTCTGTTTACAAAACTAAACTGATGCCCGTGTTTACTTTCATTTTCAACATAGTTCCCGGCCGGAGCTCGGCATTAATTCATCACGTGGTCATGACACCTCCCTCTTTTGCGCCAACGCTTAATGTGCGTTTATAAGACCGGCGAAGCTGCAATATTATCGCAATATTACTACCAAGCGTGGCGGCACGAATGGCACAAAATTCCCGCATCGCCTGCCGCCATGGCGCGTTCATAAGACACACCAATATTAAGCTGATTTGCCGGACCAAACAATGGACCTGTGAAAAATGTGTCCCCCTCACTGATGAGCTGATGGTTTTGCCCCTGGACTAGTAAAATACCAAAGAAATCAAGGTTTTGGCAGCATCTTATGAAAGTAAACAGCAACAGAGCTAAATGTTACATCTGACTTGTGTCGCTAAACATCAGCGATGTTCCCATCACGTTTTTCTTATAAAAAGGGCTTCAGAAACATTTTAAACAAAATAGATGAAGGCTAATTGTAACAACATAAAAATACCACTAACTAACTGAAAAATACCCCCCCGTAAAGGTCAAGTCCGGTGAGGCGGAACTGTCTTTGTGCACCGGTGAGCTGATCCACGGTCCAGACAAATCCCTTCGTTTACACAGCTGCACCCCTCCTGCTAGTCAGGTAGCCATGACGCCTAGATAGGAAGTAAGTCATCTCTGCCAAGTCCTGGGAAGGAGGGTAGAAAGGAGGGGTAGGATGGGCCGAGGGGGCAGTACTTATACTTGTTTTGTCAACATGTGTGTCTGTAAAGCTGTCTGCTTCTGTTCTGGGCTCATTCTGTGACCTAGAGTGAGACCTGAACGCTCGTTATGCCTTCAGTAATAAATAATATAAACAAGAACGTTCCATCGTGTTACTGTGTGGTTCAATGGTTCAGGGAAAAGTTTCCCCAACAGACATGTCCCCTGCACTTTCTTTCAGCCGTTTAATCCGTTAATGGGCGGTAACGTATTTGTCCGAGCCATCTTTCAACGCACCTGAAGCTACACATGCTAGCAGTCAGTGGATCTCAGACAGGTGCTGCTGGGGGGGGCAGCGTGTCAGAGCCGCCTTGTTGTTGCATGTAGCTAATGTTAGCTAAGTGGTGGCTAGTTGACCATATATCACGTTAAGCTAGTTAATGATCTCTTTACTTGTTACATCTGTTAGTTCATACTGGGAATAAACCAAACCTTCATGTCTGTGCAGAACGCATGCTCCCTGTGGCTTTCTGCGTGTTTAAAGGAACACAAAAAGATTGCCCCAATAGACAGAGCAGAGTCATGGAGGACACTAAACCAGAGGACAGCAGCAGGGGCATTGATGCAGGGTCTTCACTGGCCAGGACAGATAAGACTTCATTTGCTGGAGAAATCAGGCAGGCATCAGGACAGGCAGGGTTTCATAGATCTTTCACATTTACTCTCATTCAGACTTTATTTCAGGTGGAGCCCTGTGTAACTACTGATTTAACAATATAGTAATAATGACAATTTGAACCACTATTAAAATGACTAATAACAGGCAGTACTTAAATGATTCTTTAACTAGACGATAAATAAAACAATGGACCTGTGAAAAATGTGTCCCCCTCACTGATGAGCTGATGGTTTTTCCCCTGCAACGCTGCAGACCCGGAGATGCCAGATTCAGGCCGACTCCAGATTCAGGCTTCTACCCTTCTATTAATTGCTTAAAAAAAATTTTTAATTGTTGTTAAAGCTTCAATTAAGTTGTTTTTCAAATTATTTAATTGCTGTTAATTGCTGGTGAGCTTATTGTCCATACTGTAGCAACGGTGCACGTTATATACCCAAAAAGCAACAAAATTAGACTCCCTGTGGAAAGAGAACACTAGATGAACTCCACTTTATACTTGCATGTGACTTTTTTGTGTCGTTCTGTGTAGCTCGGGTCTGCAGCGATATGCAGCGATACCCTCCTCAGACGGTTTGCGGATACATATATATATATCTATGTGTTACCAGCCGAGTCTGGCCCTTTAAGAAGGTTGCATGCCTGTTCAGCCTCCGTACTACGGTTAGGAGATCACTGGGCAGGGAAAGAAAAGTTACACTGGGGGCTCGTAATCCGGGATTTGTCACCGGGAAGACTGAAGTAAGTGCACAGACCACGGGAGAAAAAAAACAAACAAAAAAACAGCGGCAGCCGAGAGACAAAATGGCAGCGCCTGTCCCCCGTGGTAATGACGATGCAGATACAGAACGACATTTCAAGGTAACAGAACTCAACGTGAACACAAACCCGTTCTGGCCAGACATAACAGATGCAGCTAGAGCTAGTATCAACGTGAGACAAATGGAGACAGCTATGGATTACAACGGGAATCAAACCAACCCGTTTTTGACTAGCACAGNAGATAGAGCGTCCCGTCATGGTCACCAGGACCGATCGGGTAACAATGTGAGCGCAGTGACATGCTGGAACTGCAATCAGAAAAGGACATTTAGATAGGAACTGCAGGCTACCCCCTTCACATAACTCTAAGGTCATTGATAATCCAAACAATGCAGATATTCCTTCTCAGGGTCAACATGCGTGCCTCAGAGTTTAATAGTCTTTAATGGTTGTCTAAACAGGTCTGGTACACTTGGAAATTATTTCAAATAATAACCTGTGAGTTCAAACTGTGATAATAATATTAGGTGGAGATCTCCTAGGAATCAGTTAATATTAGGATATTTCGGTGGATGAGAGGTGTAGCCCGGGCAATGACAAGGTTGCAGTCTACCTGTTAATTTCGAAACTGCATATTGGATACCTTAAATTATCGCCTCTGAACATTGAAATTCCTATTGGTTGAAGAATCTGTGAAAAGACTGAAGGTGTAGTTAAGAAATCACCTGTTTTACGTCCACACTCACAGAGAGCTATGTGTGTGTTTCTCTCCAGCAGAGAGACAGAGAGAAACCAAGCAGCAGGAGGGTTTCTCACAGGGGCGAACTTAGAGCCTTGGGAGTCAAGGGGGCACTTTGTTATTAGTAGATAGCAATAAAATAATGAATAAAATAAAATAAATAGATGAGACGGGAGAGAAGTATGATGCATGAATGGTGTTTTTAGACAGATTTATGTTAATGGAGTACTGATAATAATGATAGATGTTGATTACAGCATAAACAGGTTTATGGAGGATAGAATTAATGGATAATAAAATTATAATAAAATTATAAGTGATAATAAAATTACAGAATGAAAATATGTTGTAGTGGTGGAGAACGTGGCCACAGCAAAAGACAACATGTACATTTTAAAGTTGCTATATTCACAGATCTAAATGTAACTACATAAATATAAATTTTGTTTATTAACGGCTTGGTAAACGTATCCAAGGTACTCTGTACCATTCTGTCGCAGATGACACAACACTGTTTTACTCGGGATTGGATATTAAGAGAGTGGTAAATAATGAACGGATTAAGATTAAAATAACTGGTTTGATTTCAATAAATTGACACGGAATCTCAATAAAACACATTTCGTACTATTTAAAGATAAACACAACAGTGATGTGTCATTGGCAACAGCTGGGACTAAAATCACAAGGGTGAAAGAAACAAGAGTTCTTGAAGTGGTTATTGATGAACACTTGACCTGGAAATCACATATTAGTTACATAAAAGGTTAAATTGCCAAATCCTTAGGAGCATTACATGAAGTCAAATTCTTACTGGTAATTCTGGTTTGTTGGCATGGTACAATTCACTGATTGTTCCATACTTGACTTATTGTGTAGAAATCTGGGGAGCAACATACAAAAGCTATACACAACCCTTATTTATTCTACAGAAAAGAACTGAGAGTCATCAACTATAGTGGCTGTAGAGATCCATCAAACCTGTTGCTCTTCAAATATAAATTACTGAAATTTCATGATTTGAAAGACTGGAAAATCTTACAACTATGTATAAAGCCAACAAACATTCAGAGGATATTTGTGATTTACTACTAAACTGAAGTTAACCTAAACACCTTTAATAAAAGGGATTTGTAAACAAAAAGCGTCCCTGAGGGAGATAAAACGCACGAAAGCTTGCACTAAACGCGCAACAAGGCCAAATTATTAGGCACAAGCTTAACAACCAAACTATAGCTACACAAAACGGGGTTAATCCCGGTTAATCAAAAAGAGGACTGAAAAGTACGGCAAGCTTTAACTTAACTCAGGAGGAGGAAAAACACAAAGCCTCCAGAGAATACTCACACCGAGGTCCACAAACAACCCCAGGCATGAGAGCTGGATCGCGAGCAGACCGGAAGCTTCTCCAAACAACTCTAATTATCTCTAACCAGAACAAGAGTCAATGAGAAGCATTAGCTGCTCTACATAAAACTCATATGGTCTCGCCCTCGCATTTAGAAAATGTACAAAATTGAGTGTACCAAGTAATTATGAAGAGTCCACATTAAGCCAATGGTCATGATCGCTCTGGAAATAAGAATAGGAAATACTTANGTTTTGGCAGCATCTTATGAAAGTAAACAGCAACAGAGCTAAATGTTACATCTGACTTGTGTCGCTAAACATCAGCGATGTTCCCATCACGTTTTTCTTATAAAAAGGGCTTCAGAAACATTTTAAACAAAATAGATGAAGGCTAATTGTAACAACATAAAAATACCACTAACTAACTGAAAAATACCCCCCCGTAAAGGTCAAGTCCGGTGAGGCGGAACTGTCTTTGTGCACCGGTGAGCTGATCCACGGTCCAGACAAATCCCTTCGTTTACACAGCTGCACCCCTCCTGCTAGTCAGGTAGCCATGACGCCTAGATAGGAAGTAAGTCATCTCTGCCAAGTCCTGGGAAGGAGGGTAGAAAGGAGGGGTAGGATGGGCCGAGGGGGCAGTACTTATACTTGTTTTGTCAACATGTGTGTCTGTAAAGCTGTCTGCTTCTGTTCTGGGCTCATTCTGTGACCTAGAGTGAGACCTGAACGCTCGTTATGCCTTCAGTAATAAATAATATAAACAAGAACGTTCCATCGTGTTACTGTGTGGTTCAATGGTTCAGGGAAAAGTTTCCCCAACAGACATGTCCCCTGCACTTTCTTTCAGCCGTTTAATCCGTTAATGGGCGGTAACGTATTTGTCCGAGCCGTCTTTCAACGCACCTGAAGCTACACATGCTAGCAGTCAGTGGATCTCAGACAGGTGCTGCTGGGGGGGGGCAGCGTGTCAGAGCCGCCTTGTTGTTGCATGTAGCTAATGTTAGCTAAGTGGTGGCTAGTTAATACATGACCATATATCACGTTAAGCTAGTTAATGATCTCTTTACTTGTTACATCCGTTAGTTCATACTGGGAATAAACCAAACCTTCATGTCTGTGCAGAACGCATGCTCCCTGTGGCTTTCTGCGTGTTTAAAGGAACACAAAAAGATTGCCCCAATAGACAGAGCAGAGTCATGGAGGACACTAAACCAGAGGACAGCAGCAGGGGCATTGATGCAGGGTCTTCACTGGCCAGGACAGATAAGACTTCATTTGCTGGAGAAATCAGGCAGACATCAGGACAGGCAGGGTTTCATAGATCTTTCACATTTACTCTCATTCAGACTTTATTTCAGGTGGAGCCCTGTGTAACTACTGATTTAACAATATAGTAATAATGACAATTAATAGCTCTCTTTGAACCACTATTAAAATGACTAATAACAGGCAGTACTTAAATGATTCTTTAACTAGACGATAAATAAAACAATGGACCTGTGAAAAATGTGTCCCCCTCACTGATGAGCTGATGGTTTTTCCCCTGCAACGCTGCAGACCCGGAGATGCCAGATTCAGGCCGACTCCAGATTCAGGCTTCTACCCTTCTATTAATTGCTTAAAAAAAATTTTAATTGTTGTTAAAGCTTCAATTAAGTTGTTTTTCAAATTATTTAATTGCTGTTAATTGCTGGTGAGCTTATTGTCCATACTGTAGCAACGGTGCACGTTATATACCCAAAAAGCAACAAAATTAGACTCCCTGTGGAAAGAGAACACTAGATGAACTCCACTTTATACTTGCATGTGACTTTTTTGTGTCGTTCTGTGTAGCTCGGGTCTGCAGCGATATGCAGCGATACCCTCCTCAGACGGTTTGCGGATACATATATATATATCTATGTGTTACCAGCCGAGTCTGGCCCTTTAAGAAGGTTGCATGCCTGTTCAGCCTCCGTACTACGGTTAGGAGATCACTGGGCAGGGAAAGAAAAGTTACACTGGGGGCTCGTAATCCGGGATTTGTCACCGGGAAGACTGAAGTAAGTGCACAGACCACGGGAGAAAAAAAACAAACAAAAAAACAGCGGCAGCCGAGAGACAAAATGGCAGCGCCTGTCCCCCGTGGTAATGACGATGCAGATACAGAACGACATTTCAAGGTAACGGAACTCAACGTGAACACAAACCCGTTCTGGCCAGACATAACAGATGCAGCTAGAGCTAGTATCAACGTGAGACAAATGGAGACAGCTATGGATTACAACGGGAATCAAACCAACCCGTTTTTGACTAGCACAGAGCTAACAGCTAGCCGCGAAGAATAAGTACAGCGGACAGATGCAACAACGAGGGGCGACATGGGAGCTTACTCCTTCGCCATCGACAAACACCAATCCATTCGCCACACCCATAGAGACGGACGGCGGCCAGTTTGGGGTCGTTTATCACCGTGGAAATGTGACAGTAACCCCATTTGTGTCCACTGGTGATCCAAATGAGAATATAATGTTTCAGACCCCTTTCACACCCATGAACTCTGACTATTGGATTCCCGCCGATCACGCACAAGCATGGACGGCGCCGCACATGCCCAACATTGCCCGTCCCAGGCCAGCGAAGTCCGTGCCCCGCAGCTATTCCCCGCGCCAGGTGCTTGTCTACGGGGAAAACAGCGATGATGAATGCTACGGATTAAAAGAGAGGGTCCCAGTGCTGCGGCCAGGACAGTTTAATGGGTCAGGTTCGTGGAGAGACTTTGTTTATCAATTTGAGACATGTGCATGAGCAAACCACTGAACTGAAGATACTAAAGCTATTCAACTCAGATTCAGTTTAACTGGCTCAGCTGGTGCTATAGTCCACAAAAACCCTAGGTCAACTCACTGGGACTATGAACGAATAAAAAGTGAAGTGGATGCTGCATATGGGCCACACTCAGAGCATGCTGCAGCCATTGGGATTGAGCTGAGACAAAGAGTCAGAAAACCAGGAGAAGCCATGCACACCCTTCGTGACGACATATATGAGAAGGTCGCTATTGTTTATGGTGACCGCACTGAATTAGACCAAGATAGTATTGCTGTGGAGATTTTTACTAATGCTATGACCGATGCTGACATTATCCAAAAGCTTTTAGAAGTAAAGCCCAGCACGTTAGCTAAAGCGTATGATGTAGCACACCGACACGAGACACAAAAAAGAGCTGCCAGGGCCGTAACACAGATGATGCGTCCAAGCTTAGGGCCCCGCGGCTCTGCAACAAGGACATCTGTGGTGTTTGAAGATACCCCCGCTCCTGTGTGCGACCAGCCGAGGTGCGCTCCAGTTACCCCCTCCCAGCAGCCATGGGGGACACCTAGGGCCCGTTCACAACGCCCTAACAAGACTGTTCCCAGCAAAGTGATTTCAGGGGAGGTAATCTGCCATAACTGCTCTGGAGTGGGACACATCCAGAGGCAGTGTCCATCCCCACGGCGCCCTCAACAGAAGCAAGCGAGTTTCAGCCAAAACCCATCTCCTGACACCCGTGCAGTAATTGTTTGCACAAAAGGTCAAGAGGTAGAGATGTGTGTTCAGATAATGATACATGGATTCAAACTTGGTGCTTTACTGGACTCTGGTGCCCGAAGAAACGTGTTACCCCAACACCACTTTAAAGCTCTCCCAACCCAATTCAGGCCCACTGTACAGTCATCCTGGGTCACCCCTTTCTGCGTCAGTCCAATGCCTGCCTTGACTATGGTCGTAAAGAGATAAAACTTTTTGACAAAAAAGTTCCACTCTATGATCCTAGTTACCAGCATGCGGCTCATCCAGTCCGGGTCGCACGCACTACTGTCTTGGAGCCTGGTCGTGAGTATGTGGTGCCTGGTTTTGCCCACCTTCCCTCCGCCAACAGCGGAGACCTAATGCTCTGCCCAACCAAGACCTTCATTGAGAGACATTGTGTCCTGGTAGCCCACGCCGTTGTCCAGCCGCAGAAGTCAACGGGCACCTTATCCACTGCCAGGTACTTTAGCACACTTGACTTGACTTCAGGATACTGGCAGGTAGAAATGACCCCGAGAGCTCGCAAAGCCGCTGCCTTCTGTACCCGAAAAGGACTTTTTGAATGGAATGTGATGCCCTTCGGGCTATGTAACGCCCCAGCCACTTTCCAAAGACTTATGGATCGGGTGCTTGTGGGACTGCAGTGGGAGACATGTCTTGTGTATTTAATTCAATTCAATTCAATTCAGTTTATTTATATAGCGCCAAATCACGACAAGAGTCGTCTCAAGGCACTTCACAAAGTAAACATTTCAATACAGTTCAGTTCATAAGCCAATCAGTAAAAAAGTTTCCTATATAAGGGACCCAGCAGATTGCATCAAGACACTGACTAGTGTCATTGTGTTGGTACAATCCTCATACTAAGCAAGCATTTAGCGACAGTGGGAAGGAAAACTCCCTTTTAACAGGAAGAAACCTCCAGAGGATCCTGGCTCAGTATGAGCAGCCATCCGCTACGGCTCACTGGGGATTGAGAAGACAGACATAGTGGTTCTGGGATGTGACACTTCCGAAATGTTAGCACGACTTGAGCAGGTTTTCACCAGGCTGCACCAAGCAAACCTAAAACTTAAGCCATCCAAGTGCTGTTTGTTTAGGGAGGAGGTGGCCTAC